>JAVCKT010007361.1:0-15146 GCA_032273925.1 Rhynchotus rufescens
CTGAGGATGCCATCGTTTTTCTTTTGGCATATGTCAATCAGAATAAGCTAGAAATTTGGCAGCAGCTCTGGGCCACACGGTGGGAAAGGCAGCAACCCAAATGACTGTTGAAGAAATGCAGGCACTGTTATCCAAACCAGTGATAGGCTGGAGAGCAGTGATTTGCTGTCAGTCTTTTCAGCCAAGCTCTTTAATTTTCAAGAATTATTATTACTACTATTGTTTTTATCTCAAGGGCTATCATGCACTTTCTGGAGTCCCAATGAGTTTATTGCGTATAGCATTATTAGCAGCATTGGCCGAAAAATGCAAAGAACTCCCATAATGGGTAACCTTTTTAAGGAAAACGCTCTTAGAAATTGTTCGTGTGCCTGCTTGTTACCATCAGTCTAAAGGATGAGTTGTCCTACAAGTTAACAAATAGTAATGAACCTTTATAGGTGAAGTTTAATCTATAAGTTACTGACTTAGAGCTCTGCTTCTCAGGTCAGAAGGAGTAAATTTTTCATGCAATCTATATACTCCGTTAAAACATCAGGAATTTTGAATTTTATTTATATATATGTATATATTTACATTTATATATATATAAAATATATAGTCATTATATATATAATATATATATATATTTAATTTTATATACATATATAGAATATATGTATATTATACTATATATATATAGTATACATAGAATATATGTATACTATATATAGTAGAAGTGATGACAAGTAAAAAGTGTGCCAAAAATATGCAAACAGAAAAGGAAGTGACTTTAGCAATGGAATGTTTTCCTTTTTTTTATTTATTAGTTGTAGATAATCTCTTAAATAATATATAAGACTTTTATCATTGCCCGTTAATAGTAGATATCTATAATAACTCTGAACAGTAATCCCCTTGCCATAACCATTTCTCAGCTAAAATTTGCACCTCTACAAATACACACATTATCTTTTATGTACAGTGAGTCTGAAATCCCTTATTGCAGGGCAAGAGCTTTGCTCCTGCTGAGCCTGAGGCTTTTTTTTTTTTTTAATTAATATGACAGAAAGTAAAATGATGTGGCCTTGGCCAACTCATTTAGCCTGGTCTTTCTCTCCCACATGTTAAATTAACTCTGCGCTGTTTGCTGATGGGCCAAGGGGTTGGATTCAGCTATAGCTGCGAGGCACCTGGATGCTGTTTAAATGAGAGTATAAAAATACATATGCAAGGTAGACAAAAAATCCTCTGGGAGAGATTTCTTGTGGAGACAAAAAGTTGTTGCCAGGCCCTTCGTTTTTTTTCCTTGCTGCCATCTCATGGCAGCACGGGGCAGTAGCAGTGGCAAGCTGCTCATCACCTGCACCTGGGCCCTGCTGAGAGGACACTTGCTATCGGGGTTGATAAGAGGGACGAGAATAGCAATTTAGTCCTCGGGGAATTCATTTATTTCCTGAAAATGGGACAGGTTGTGAAGCTGCCACTTTCCCTTGTGTTGCAAGTGTAGGAATTACAAAAAAAGGTTCTTGCTGAAAAGCCATAAGTCCTCGTCTGCAGGACACTTCCTGACCAGAAATGAGCAGTGGGACATCTCTTTCTTTCCACTACCCCTGGAGAACAACATTTTTGGGGGAGAAAACTACGCCTACATGGAAAGTTCCCATTTCCTCCTCAAAATAACAAAAAAAAAAATACGGCTCTTGTCTCCTCTGCTCCACGGCTGGGGCAGGTTCCCGCTTGCACTATACCCTGGCCCTTGCCTTGGCCCGGTGCCCAAAACTCCCGTCTGTTTTCCAGACAGGAAATATGAATCAAAATAACATGACATAAAAACAGTAATTAGCTTTTGTGTGTGAGGCTGCTAAGGCCTTAATGAGGAACAGGCTTGTAATAAAACTCTTGGCTACTCTCGCCAGAACTTACTCTCTCTCTCTGTCACTCTCTTGCTTTTTAATTCATCATTTATTTTCTTGGAAGGAAAAGTGAGGAGAGAAAGAGACACTATCTACAAATTGATCCTCCCCACCCTTGCTAACTTAGCAGGAAGCCTGTAAATATTTTGACAGTTTTTTTCCATTTATTTGGGGCTCTTTCTCCCCCACCCAGCATGAACGTCTCCCCTCACAATCCTTCGCTGCCTTGCATGGCATCTGAAGAGCTTGAGCTCCAGCAGTAGCCCAGGGCTTCAGGTCCTACAGGCCGCCTGGGACTACCACATTGACCCAGGATATTATTTTCCAAACAATTACTTTCTCAAGTGACACAGGACAACTGCAATGTCACCGAACATCACTCTGCGTTTGGGGAGAGTGAACGTTGTTGTCGCAGAGCAGGTGGTCACGATGGAGACAGGGGAGCTCTGCCAGCACCAAAGGGTTGGCTCTCCTAGCTCCAGTCCAGAGAAACTAAAATGAGAAATATTTTCAGCTCCTTGCGTGCATCAATGAGTTCAGGTGGTATTTCTGTTGCCAGAGGCTTCACATTATAGTAGAAAACCTCCAACCTGGCACTGTACGAGCTCAGATTAGGAGCTGAAATTGGACCTTGCCTTAGGAGCGGTGCTGAAGAGAGTGCCTGCTGTGAGCACTTAGAAGGTCTGCAGTGATTTACATATTCCTGGGCTTTTCTTCAGCAGTGCAACCATATTGACGGCAGAAATTGCTGTCTCCTGTCCAGATAGCTGCATCTAGTGATGAGTGATATGATGTTGTAACTCTACAGGAGCCAGGGACCACCAAGCACCCTACCGGCCTCGGTCCAAAATATAAGCCTACTTTGGTCCAGCTTTTCCTGACATAAACCTATAACACTGTCTCTTTGTATAGACTCTGATGACTTTTCCGTATGTGGCTCTGCCAGCATGACTGAAGCTCCCACAGTTTTTCATGGATTGCAATTTAAAGGTTAAGTCCCTCTATTGTCAGCCTGTTCGGAGCTGCAGAGCACTGAGGCAATTCAGTTGCGTGTGTTCCTAGAAAATAATAATAAAAACATTCTGGAATCAGTCGTGATCCATCCACATAATGCCCGGCTCTCTTCTTTGCTCCTGATGGTGAATTTACGGGGCAAGTGATTGGGGACCACAGGTTGCACGTAGGGGTGTTTGAAGGTGTCCATGGAGTATCTGCTGCCATGGAACAAGGATGGACCCGCTCTGAAAACGTTCATCCATGGCAAGGACTAAGCTCAGGCCAGTGAACACTAAAGGGGTCCTTACCAACTCAGCAACCCATCTGCAGGAGCACCTTGGCCTGATGACAGACAGTTTCCATTGCTCAGTGCTGTTCCTCCCAGCTGGCAATGCCACTTCTGCTGGCGACAGAGAAAATATCTTATGGGAGACCTCAAATTGTGCTATAATTTTCAACTGCTGTACATGATACTATCAAATTAGAGCTAGCAGGAGGAAAAAAGATAAAAAAAAAACCCTTTCCCTGGCAATTTTTCAATGGAAAATGCCATCCAGTTGAAATCAAGACTTCCAATCAAAATGTGTTGTTGTCAATGATGTTTTGTTTCATTTGTTTCATTTTTGTTAATAAAATGTTTTCATTAGGTTGAAATATCATGTCTGGACCTTGTTGGAACAAAATGGCTTGATTTTTTGGTACTGAGAGCCTTTCCATAACAAAAGCAATTTAATTTTATGTTTTGAATAATTTATGTTAAAAGGAGGCTGTTTTGTTCTGATTTAATTTTATCAGAACAGACCATTTCAATTGATCGCAAATTATTTTTTAATGTGGTTGAAGAGAAAATGTGTTTTTCAAAAGTTCTTTTTTTTTTTTTTTGATCTGGCACTAAACCTAATTTTGAGATGTCAGAATTTCTAATGGACTTCCAATGAGGTTCAGCCCATTCCATGGCATAAAGCAAGAAGAAAACCCACATGAAACAATCAAATCAATGTAGACATTTATTACTTGTGAGAGCTGTAAAAGCATCACATGGCTTTCTCATAAAAAGTCATAAACCCTATTTACAGTCCTTGCATTATTATTCTAGTAACTAAAACCAGTGACTCTATGAAGTGCACGAGTGTTCAGCTAACTCTCTCACAAATAGTTTGGAAATGCAAAAAATGCTTCCTGTTTTCAGAGCAGGGGGAATTGTATTTTATATGTACTTATTTATTGTGTTTAACCCTTCTATTTATAGTTTGGCCCCTACCCAAAAGGTCAAAGTTATAATCACATTGAATTCATGATAGCAAATGTAGAAATTAAACTAGTTGAATGCACTCATACTTTTGTGAAAACTTGTGGTATTTAGGTTACAAATCAGGATTCAACAGGGGTAAATGCTTTAAAACAGAAAGAGAACAGCTTAACCCCTGTGTACAATGGAGCATCTAATACTTACAGCCTTAGGCAATACGTAGTTACAGGTGAAATTTATTTGAAGTGAACCTAAAGCTCTACAAGACGTGAAAAAATTCAACCAGGTTTTGGATCAAGTCCAGGATTCTCCTTTTTAGAAGCTATAATTAAAAAAAAGAAATATTTGAGATGATTTGTTTATTGGTCAAAGTTCTTAGCTCAGTGAAATCAATGAGAAAAAGGTCAGCTCCAGAGAGAGAGTTTGGTTGTCTGGTTAACCAGCAGCGTTGCCATTGCAAACACATTGTATGTGGGTGTTGTCATCTCTGGAACAATGTGCCGAAGCTCCTAGACTGAAGCCAAGGCTTCCCTCAGACTCTCTAATGCGAAGAGCTTTTACATTGCTTGCAAAAATGACGCCACCTCCTTCTTTAGGAAGAGTTCAAAGCAACTCCAAAGCAGGATCAGCTGGAAATGTTTGCAGAATTTTGTTTTATTAGAGTCCTAAGTGAAGGGAAGTTCTGCTGCTCGTATTTTCTTTGAGTATACAAAACTTGGGCTTAAGGAACATGATCTTCCTGACTGCAACATAAATGCTAATGTTTTCTTTTATTTTCTCTCATTTAGCGTCCTCTGCAGAGCCAACGAGTTCATCTAAGAGGCAAGAGAGCTTTTCTGCTAGTCAGTGGAAGAGCTCTGTGACAGGCTCCAGTGTCTGATACGTTTCATGCTGGTGTAACTGCTCCAGCATCAGTACTGACGTGCCCAATTATAGAAGCTGTTTATGACCTTGCCATTGTTATTTTCACCTCTTTGCTTCCATCAAGGATCCATATGTGAGCCCAGGCAATTTTCCCCTGCAGAGCTGGGAACTTGGATCCGTTGACTGAGCTCAGCCAGATACTAATTTCCAGAGGCTGATCCATGGCTCAGGCCCATGTCTCAGAAAGGGAAGTATTGAAGGAAAACCCTAGGCAATTTAGAGATCCATCACACACCTCCATGGGTATGGTTGGATAACCCACAGTCGCTCAGCTCACCTGAGAGCTTTTCCCAAAATGGTACATGATAATGTGATAAAATTGCTTGGGTGCCCTTAGGAAAGGACGAAATGGTTGAGCCATGCAAAGTGAAGGCTGAAGAACAGTTTGGAGGTAGCAAGTTTAGATGCAAGTGGTATGGAACAACTCAGAATTCCAGCACATATATATAACTAGACAAGAGGGACAACACTGCTGGCCTTAGCCTGAGCCATGTTCCCAAGCAGCCACTCAAATTAGATAGTTGAAAGCTAGTTTAGCTCCCACTTCAGGGAGGAGATGCCCCTTGGACCACTTCAGAGCACTCTCCACGAGGCATGAGTTTCTGATTTGCTTGGGGTGGTACAAAGATACCCATGCCATGTCCTCCTGTATTCCCGTGCCCGCCCGCAGCATTCCCCGCTCTCCAAAGACACATGGTATTAGTCTTTATGATTCAATTATTCTGCGGTAGAGCTTGAACGTGTGCAATATAGTGAAAGCCTTTGGGAGACTATCAAAGTTTAATAGGGAAAGTATGGCATTTCTTAATTTTTACTTCCAACCCATGCTGTCAAATGATTTGTTTGCTATTTTTATAAACACACTACAGTACCACTAGGGAGGTAGGGGGACGAGAATAAACTGAGTCGACAAATCCAGTTGCAAAACATAAGGACAGATTAACCCCTTGAGTGCCACTCATTGGGATTTCCACATGTTCAAAACCAACAAGCAGGTCTGACAGGCTTTTTGTACTGGAAATCTGCCTTTTCCCAGGCAGCAGGGCATGCTGAGGTAAGACAAGCAAGAATTTGTGTTTGGAATTTCAGATACCCTAGTTGCTGTGCTTGTGGTTAACTGTCCACAATATTTTGTAGGCAATTATTCTGCAACCTTGGCTCTGTCCTCACTCTTGGTTTCTCAAAAATAACCCTGGACATGGAGATGTTTCCTGTTGTGCCCTGTCTCTCACTGGCAGTCACTTTCCTTCGCATTTTCTACTCTCCTTTGCTTGTTTCTCTGGGAGTTGTTTGTCCAGCTTTTCCATTCCTTCAGTTTCCCCCCGACTTTTACAATCAGCCTTTAGCATCCTTTATCTCCATGCTGGCTAAGGACTTGTCTTTCTCCTTACCCTTTCTACCTACCAAGTTCTACCCAATCACAGCCTCCTCTTCTCCTCTACCATTCTGGTCAAATGTCCCAACCTGCCCTCATCCTCCTTCTCTTTATTTGTTCCTTCTTTCAGTAGCTGCTCATCAAATCCAACTTGTTCTTTTCCAAGGTTTCCTCCTCTTCTGAAGTCTTGCTCATCTACCACACAATAAAGCTTATCTAACTCCTCCACCTCTGGACCCCTTTCTACCTCTGTCTTCAAAACCCCTCTGTCAGCACGTGTAACCTAAAACTTGACTTTTAAGCAGCTCTCTGATTTCACACTTCCTGCTTTACCTACTTAGACGCTCTGGACTGACATCTGGCAAGGGCAATGTACAAACCAGGGCTTTATTTTACACTGGAATATTCAAAAGCACACCACCTTATGACTTTTTCCTTTGAAATGCAAAAGCAAGTCCACTTTCCTTTCCCATGTTGACTTCTCTTTTATGCCTGGAACAAGTGGTATTCCTCTCCCAAACACTCAGCACTTCCTCCTCTTCCCTCTTATTCTGTTCAGCTTGCAAGGAATTTGCTACACACTTCCTTTTGGAGATCCAAAAGCTACACAACGCTAATGTAGCATTGGACTCGTCATAGGTTGGCAGCAATGAAATGCTTCTTAGTATTCAGTACATTTAACTGGCTGCTTTAACACCACCTGTTCTCCAACCCAGTCCACTTACATACCACAATTTATTTTTGTACTAATGGGAAAATACACTGAAAAATAAATGGTGTGCTTTTCATGCTCAGTTATTTCCTTAAAGAGATGGCCTTGGAAGAGAACCCTGAGTGGGTCTTTACCTATGAATCACTGTCTGCAAAGAGTCTTTAGCTCCGACTGCAAATGCCAGCATGTAAAGAGATGTTCTTCATTGTGTGCATTTGTGCAGGCAGAGAAACACTAATTTTCAAGACAGTCAAGAAAAGGTCAAAAAGAAATAATATCACTTTACAAATACAGGAGACAGTCCCAAATCATGTTACGTTTTGTACAATAACAGTTTTGAAAGCTACTACATTCACATAGCTGTTATGTAAAAGATTTAAATTACCATGGAAAATTTAAAAAAATAAGGCATTAAAATTGCTCTTTCACTTTCTTCCTCAGTACTTAGACTATGTTTGTTTCCAGTTACAGAAGCAGAAGGGCAGGTACACAACACAGGTAGGAGAAGTATCCCAAATGGTAGTTCTGTAGAGAACTTCACACGTGTGCAAACATTTTGAGAAACTTCATTTTGTTCCATAAGTGTGTAATTAAACAGAAGCTTCCTGACAGTCTCACCAAGAAGGTCGTTCAGGACACAAAGACACTGACCACCCCTCACTCAAAAAAATCTCTAATGCTCTTTACACATTTAAGACATAGCATTGAGTCCTGGCTTTGTGACTGAGGACTCTGCAATCAATCTATAAACTATCCTACCCTGAGGACCCCAACCTTCTGCCAAGGCTGAATTTGAAGGGTTTGGGGGTATTTTAAAGCCAGATGTCTCTGTAATCCTTGATTCCTGTTAACCTCTTCACGCGAGCAGCTTTGGGATGATGAGAAATGTTTTTCTAATAAAGATTCCAACCTAACAAGCATTGAGCCGCGTGGAAAGCGGACCCTGAAGGGCTCTTTCAGAGCTCTTTCACTGAAGTGGATCCAGATCAGTCAGACCTTTGTGTCAATGCCTAAATAACTGCCTCAGAAAGATCCTTTTTGAAGCCGTCCCTCTCTGCGCCGCTCTGCTGACGGAGCCCTCGCTCATATGCGTTGAGTTTTGTGGGACGAGGTAGGGTTGAATCCAGCTCGCTCAGCTGTCAATACAAAGACACCCAATGACTTTGTTGGAAGTTGGCTCAAGCCTTGAGTCTAATGCTTAGCATATAGGCTCTGCCTCATGCTATCTGTATGTCTTGCCATGCAAGCCTTAGCTATGAAGTCGATGTTTGAAACCTCTCATAATTAGCTTCAGCTCCACTCTTACAGAAACATGAGTCCCAGTACAAGCAGCAGGAAGAAGAAACAGAATTTTTTCATCACATCTTGGCAGATGTTTCTCTTTCTCTCTTAGTCCTAATCTTGATACTTGCAATCCTTTTTTTTTTTTTTCTTTCTTTCTTTTTTCTTTTTCATTTCAACCATGACTTGAAAAGATTAGAGCCTGACGTTATTACTTAAAGAGACCTCTTCCAATGGGGTATCCTGCATGATTCAAGTGGGAAAGAGTGGTGGTGACTGAAGGTTTTTGGAATGATGGCATTCATACTTGGTGATTTCACTGGACATAATCCTTTGCCTGAGGATACCAGGGGCTGGGTTTTCTCTTCCTCACTCCTGCTTGGTCATACTTTTGTCCATGAGTAAACCTCAAAGGGACAACTTCCAGAGTAAGGCAATAGACAGAGGTTGCTAGACTGTTAGATTTTGTAACTTTCTTATTTAATGAAAGTCTTGGTCCATTTGAGATTTTTTATAGCATGTATTTCATATATATAACATGTCACTCATTTTTATGCCTTTTTATTGTTACTGCTTTGCTTAACGTAACACTGAACGAGATTTGACTGTTTTATGGTAGGAAATCACAAGAAAAATAGTCTCCAGGGACGGATAGGAGTTTGGTGTGGTGCAGCAGTAGAGAGGTGACCCAGCAGTCCAGCAGCTGAGGAATTTGAGAGATGCCCCAGTGGGCCATTCAGCTAGGACAGGGATTGAGCCAGTACTGAAGACTTCATGTGTGACCAACTCTTGAAAATGTCAGCTTTGACAGAGGAGCTCTGGGAAGTTGAGTTGTTGCTATGTGAGATATGGCTGACCTTTATGGAGTCCCTTGTCTTTTTGCCAAGAATTGCCAAGAATTGCAATGGCAGCAGGAGTAATGCATCACCTTCTTCTATTTTAAACCATCTTAAAATGGCTTAAAATTGCATATGAAGAGGTCATGTGAAGGTACTGCATGATGAAGGGCTGTGGAGGTTGCACATGCTCTGCTGCACCTCCCTCTGAGGACAGTGACCTCTTGCAGAAGGGCTGCTGAGAATCTCAGAGGTGGGAGCACCACGCTTGGACCATTAGACCTGGCTGCTTCACACATATGAGACAGAGCCCTTGTTACTATAGTTTAGGGTTTCAGCCAATATGAACTAGTTGCTAAATGCCACCACTGTGAGTTTATTTCTTAGGAATGACAGCTCCCTGTCATATGCATTAAACAGACAAGCATTTAACTTTGCTTGTAGAAACGGGATAGCAGGGCTATCAGCCCAGATAAGAGAGCAGCAAGGCTAACAGACCTCCTTACATTGAGAGCTGTTTTTTCGAGGGCAATGTCCTCTGAATTAGTACTTGGTGTGAAGTGACAGTGAGGGCATGCACATAGGAGAAGGATCCAGTTTTGAAGGGCAATTACTGCTCCTCTAGTCTGCTGTAATGAGGGTCAAGTATGAGCTACCATGAAACCACAGGGTTGAAGAACGAATCTCAGCTCCCTTCCTCTTGTTCTCTGGCTTTGAGTGCTGGCATTTAAAAGCTCTCTAGGTTGCCAGTGTATTTCCAGTTCTCATTGTAGAGTTGACAGTATGCTAGGCTTGAAGAGAAAGCAGTACCCACCTCAATATTGCTGCCAGGAAATGTATTTTTAAGGCAAAAAAGCTGAGATTTGCATATCTAGTTGGTTTTAGTAATTGAGCCAAGCCATATATCTTATTGGCATTTTTACTTTAAGTGTACATAGCTGCCTGTTTACATTTACAAATTATATTAAATTTACATTTCTCCCACAACTCAGATTTTTATTTTGGAGATAAGCTCTAATCCATTTACCCTTCGAGGAAAAAAAAAAAAAAAAAAAGCTTGACCACATAGTGAAGAAATAATTAAACTCTTAGCTATCCTGCATGCTTTACACAACCCAGTTGCTGCACTGCATCTACTGTACTCTTTGCCTTGCTCCACAAAACATCCCTTCTGCCCATCAAGAACAGACATCAATCTAATTCATGTTGTCAGGTTATTTAGAGCTTGAACAATTTTTCTCAGCTATGGTTATGTACAAGGTCTAAACATTTTCCCTGAGAAGCACAAACAACCTTTACCCCTCTGTTTGCACATCCTCTTGAGGAGCTTGCATAAGAACCTTTAATCAGCACCATATTTTGAGGATAGTCTCTTTTCTATTTTTTTTTTCAGAAAAAAACAAGCAATCTCTGGTCTATGCTCACATTTTTATTTTCATGTTGCCTTTGACACATGGAATCCTGACAGGCCAAGTTGTGTTAATTTCCTTGATTGGCATTAAAAGTAAATTTGCAGCTCGTGTTTCATTTCGGCTGCTCTGAGTTTCAGCCCTTTCACAAGATAGATGCAACTGGAAGAACTCGGCAGGTTGTGTTTGCTTAATGAAGACTGGGCTGCTTAACATATCTGATACTTACACAACAATTCTTCCGTTTGTTCTTGCTTCCCCTTAAAAGCTGGGATTATGGATCACCTGGGCTGAGAAGAAAGATTTCTTTTTCAGGAGAAGAGGGTTGTTCTACATTTCAAAGTGAACAGACACAGCAGTAACTGTGTGTTTCCTCAGACCCTGGAGGTTGCTATGACCTTTGAGATAGATTGTGGGCCACCAGAAGCTAAATATTCTTCCTTTGGTTAGGTTGACATGAGTTATGACTCTGGAATGCTGAGGTCCGTGTTCCTGATATATTTAGGTATAACGAAGGGTTATAACATAAAATTAGATCAACAGATTGCTATCTGGCAAAACAATGGCTGAAAAATGACGCATGCTGCAATGTAATGGAGTTACAGTCAAAACCTGGTAGCTCAGTGGCCCACAACTACAGAATCTGCAAATTAGGAAACTCTTATCCTCAAAACTTTTCCACACTTCCCAGCAGATCTAAGCTGATTTGAAATAGCACAGCCTGATTTCTCCTTGGAGCCAAGCAGAGGCAGAGGGGGTGAGCAGCACTCACTGGATGCCCTGGGTGAGGATGCAGTTGAGGTGTGATGGGGAAGGAGGCTGCAGGACACTCTTCCCCTGGTGCCTAGGACACGGTGGAGCCTGGTTTTGCTCCAATATTTGCCTATATTTGTGACTTACTAGCATTGCTGTAGATTGTAGAGCAAATCCATTGTATCAGAGCAAGATATAGGTCCAAAAAAGGAGAAAGGCAGTGGGGTAGATAATACACAGCAAAAAGAGGGTGGGATTGGCAGGTGGACCAATAAACCTAGAATATTTAAAGCTTAATGGAGAAATTGTAGTGAAGATGTTGATGGAGTATACAGAATTCCCAGGGAAACTATGGGTGTATCAGTTCATTAGGAAATCTCTCCCTGGATGGGTTCTTGTTTGCATTTGGAATATAACCAATGTCCTCCTTATGCTGTCAAACGATGACCATCATGATGAATGGTCCTCTACAAACTGTCCAGCCAAATATAAACAATAAGAGTAGTTTCATTTTATAACTGCAGGAAGCAGAGATAGTTCTGACCGTGGATATGAGAGTGATAATGGTTTCCAAATTTGGTTTCACATTCATGCCCAACATCTGCTTTGGCTGAGCCCTAGTAGGAGTACATTATTTTCTTTGGATTTTGGAAAGTGCTAAAGGTTTTCTGAGCAATCGTGACTGCACTGCCTTTCCAAGAAGAACCAATTCTGACTTTATGTCTTGCAAATTAGTGTTCTTCTACTTGCTCTTGACCAGAAGAATGCAAATGGGTAAATTGGTGCTTCATTACAGCAAACTAGCCTCGTGCTCTTGATCGCATGTTTTCCTTATTCCAATACAAGCTAAAAACCTCAGACATGATTATATACTGCCTTTTAGCAGGTTGTATGAGAATGAGGATTAAAAATTCCTTTTCTTCCTATTTTTTAACTCAAGTGCATTTCTTACTGTGCCACTTTTAACTCCTGTTCCGTATGTCATCAAGAATCCCCAAGACTAAAGCATGGATCAAAGTAGAGAAGTTTTGTCCATCTCTGTCAAAAGTTTTTGTATAGAAATGGATAAAGAATATATAGTGCATGATATATAGAGGTCCTTCCTAAACCATTCGTTTTTCAGGAAGAAGGAAGGGAAAACAGACATCCAACCTGCGTGCACCTTGCTTTCTGAGGAGCACAAACAGCTCTTTGAATGGAGAAGAACGTGTCAACTACACTCAGTTCCAACATTTGCCAGAACAAAATCAGTTTTTGGCTTCCGGGCAGGGAAAACTACGAGAAATTGGAGGGCTAGAGAATTTCTTGTCGCAGGCAGGGCAATTCTGTTTGTTCTGGCACGCTGCCCTTTTATTTATATGAACTTGCAGCCGTTTTTCACTGTGCAAGGCCATCCCCTAGAGAGTCTATTTCAGGAGGAAATCTGTCTGAACTTTGATGAAAACTGTTGGGATACCTCCCTGTTCGAATTTGCCCTGGGTATATGGGCCATGCAACCACCCACAAAACGGTGAGAAGAAATCCATCCATCGATAATAAAACAGTTTAAGAATTTTTTTCTTGCGTGTCAGAACTCTCTGGGTTGCCACCTATGCAAGTTGCACATCAGTAAAGCCCTATGCCAGCAAACAGAACTAGGGCCACCTAATTAGCCATTTCGGTAGTCATTTGAGCTCCTGATTTGGCTGGAAAATAGGTTTTCAGCAGTAAGTTAACGAAGCAGAGCAACCACACAGCAGTCATAACTAAGTGCTTGCTGCTGTGGCCATCTGCTGTCGAAGGCCACTGAACAATAGCTATTTTCAGGAAAATGTTTGGCTTCTTATTGAAAATGCCTCTAATCAAAGCCAACCCAATAGGGAGATCATA
This sequence comes from Rhynchotus rufescens, assembly GCA_032273925.1. Classification (NCBI taxonomy): domain Eukaryota; kingdom Metazoa; phylum Chordata; class Aves; order Tinamiformes; family Tinamidae; genus Rhynchotus; species Rhynchotus rufescens. The sequence goes on from JAVCKT010007361.1 coordinate 13,300, forward strand.
TGTTCATTGGTGGGTGGCCTTAATGATTTTACCATAAAAGTAATTCCAAAAATACACATATCAGGCACTCCAGCTGTTGTTTCTGTAGCTAGATTTGTCATGTATGAATCCATATGACCAGGCAGTTAGTAGTGATGGAACAGCACCATTAAAGCTGCTAAAATTGTCTTGGCATGAAGGATGATGTGGTGCCCTTTTAAAAAGTCACACGGCAGCCTCATTTTTATGCCATTTCTCATATTACTTCCTCTTTGGAACGAAAAGCTAAGGAGACAGCATGCACAATAGATTCAGAGGATTTACCTGGTACCCTACAGTGTATGGCCAGCCCTCTCATCCTAATGATGATATGGGGAGATATAAATGGTTTCCTACCATCTTCTGACCTATCTGAATTCCATGGTCTGACTGAGTCTTCACTGTTTCCTGACCGTGGGGGCACTCGGTGATGTTAATGGATCGTGTGGTTTAAGCACAAATCCAGAAATTGCTGTTTTGTTCACATCAGCTACAATTACATGGTGCTGCTCATTGCCACAGGGTATCAGGACACACAAATTGCTTGAAAAGGAGCTCAGAGACATTCCCAAGGGGTGAATCCATCAGTGACCGTTAATAGCAGTGACACACATGCAGCTTCCAGATGAGGAAATCCTTATGCTGATACTTGCGATAAACTGGAGGAATATTTCTGAGGAAGAGCTGCTCTTGATTTTCCTTGTGCTTGTGGTATTTCCCTTAGTGCTCGTCACTAATCCTGCCAAAGAAAGATAACATGATCCAACACGGCCATTCATGCCTCTTTGCCTGTGCACATGGACAAGTGCTTTGAGCCCTAAACTTGCTGTCATGTCTCGTGGGAAAACAGGACAGTGCTAGAGGCTTTGGGGAACATCTGCTGAAGCAGTTTGTGCAGGATATTCCTGCTGCACCTGGGTATGGCCATGTTTGGGTCACCTGCAGAAAGCCTTTTGTGTGTGTGTGTGTACTCTTCCCAAAAGATTACCTTAACTTTAACTTTGTCCTTAACTTTAAGGACAAATAAAAGGAAAATACACTTTGCACTGGGTCCCAGGTAACCCCTGGAATTCAGTTCTGCAGGAGATCAAAGCAAATGTTGTGGATGGAGGTAAAAAAAAAAGTAGAAAATGCTCTTTAATGTTTGCAACTATGCTGTACCTCAAAGGCATCATGCACCTCCTGCTCAGGCAATGTCTTCACCTCCAGTTTTACTTCTGATTCACAGGGTTACCTCTGTACTGCAGTTTTCCTTGTACTTCCTGACACTCTGCCATTGTAAAAACCTCAGGGATATTGCAAATTCTGACCTAATTCTTCACAAGGCAATTGGCTGGCTCAAAGGGGATATATATGTGATTTGTTGAAAGTATGTCACTGTAATAGGTAAGATACTTCGGGCACATGCGTGTGCACAGAGACAATGCTCTCATTTTTCCTTTGAGATACATTTTGCCGTGATTTGTATAACCTTTCTTTTCAGTTTGTTAATCAATTATACTTCAGGCTTCATCAGAGAGGACTGCAGTATAACAGCAGCCGCTTTTGTTACAAGGCAAAGAACAAATTGATTGATGGTGGGTAATCAAAGTAATACAGAGACTTGGCATAGGTAATATTTACTTTACATCTGTCACTTAAGACATTTTACTGCCAATCAGTGCCTTCAGAAGGCTGGCTGGAACAATAGAGGTCTTTTTACTTAATTCCTCCTATTGACTAGGGCTTACACTGACAAAGTTCACTTGCTATGTAATCCTCAAGGCATGCACTCACTGCTGCAGCCAAGTTTTGAGATATATATCCCCCTGTGTCAATGAATTGGAAAA
>JAVCKT010007365.1:0-14142 GCA_032273925.1 Rhynchotus rufescens
GTGAGAGGGAGAGAGCCAAGAGCCCTTGAGGAAGCCTTGGTTGAGATCTTTTTGCAGGGAATCTGCAAATTCTGGGTGCCCCTGATTCGGAGAGGTCCTAGTTTCTACAACCTCCTCTCCCACAGAGTTTGAGTTGTCATTTTTATTCTCCTCCTTCTTTGAAGAAGTGAGGTAGCTTTGTTTGGACTTTTTTGGACTTTGTTGGACTGCTTCACAGAATTTTTGAAGTGTCTGGGAGTTTTGCCCATCTCGAGTTAGGATGTACGAAGGCTTCTTGCAGTTGGGTCAGTTCATTGGTGGTTATTCTCCTCCTCTAGGCTCATCATGGTCTTTTTCTGGCTTCTGAGGTTCACGTTTGTGTGTGTTCACAGGGCTACGTTGTGTGTGTTCAGAGAAGACAGTGATTCTTGGGCAGTCAGTGCCAACCTCTTGCATCTGGGAGAAGGAAACTTTATGTTTTTGAAGATGTCATTCATTTTAAAACATTTTTTTTAGTGCCAAAAGAGATCATCATTCTGCGCTAGTCTTTATGATGTCCCCAATTCTCATGAAGTATTTTGGGATCCATAAAGTAAGCAGTTTGGTTTGAGCACAGACGCTTCAACGTAAGCTCATCCAAAATCTCTTCCATGCACGTGTTTTGTGCTCCAGAAAGAATACAAAGTATAAGTGGGGTAAAACAGTCCCCCAAGGTCTGTCTAGTGAGACATTGCTTGTGCCTCATGCTGATGATCTATCTATGAAGAACAAGCTGTAGTTTTATTTTAGAATATTGCATAATTTTGGTGAAATGGTTACTGTAATTATAACTGTAATTATATGTCCAACATTCCCAGAGGAACCCAATGCATCAAAAGCTTTAATTAACGTGTGAATACCTTTTGATTAACCAAAGAAATAGCTTTGCACATTATGAGAAAACAGCTTTGTGTGGATGTGTTAAGTGTCTGGGGAAACCCTGGAATTAGGTGACTAAAGCCCAGCCTTAGAGAGGAGCTTCTCCCGACATGAGGCAGTGAATACCTCAAACATGAACTCTGGCCACGATGGCTTGTAGGAGGGGAACCTGTGCCAGCTGCTATTGGAGCCAGCAGGACAATTAATGAAGGTCTCGTAGATTCTCTGTTCCCTTTTGTAAATGTTCCCTTTGTAAATGTAAATGTACGTGATGTTACACCTCAGAGAAATGCTAGGAAATTTCCGCACAAATTCAAGATATTCAGATTAAAAACAGCCTCTATAAAGCCGTGGTAAGCACACAAATAGGAGAGGTAGCTGTGGCATTAGAATGACATGGGCGAAGTCTCTGAAGACTTTCATTTCACTCAGCCTCTTCCTTTTATTTTAGAAGTGCCAAGGTTTTAATCTGTTATGTGCTTAAACTGAACGTTTGTTCTCTTGGCTGTTCGGTAAACACCAAAAAAGGGAATTCTATCAAAATGCCAGCTGACTGAACTGAGCTTTCAGCTAGCACATTTCTCTACTTGGTGACTCTAGTAAGAATTCGGTGGAAATATATGCTCAGAAAATGAAAATGCTGCTGCCAGGCTCTTGCCCTGCAGCCAGTGTGTATAATGGAGGAGACCCAGCGGGGAGCTGCATGTGGTTTCTTGATTCTCAAGTGACAAACCCTGGCCCCTTCCACACGTTAAGGTTTATTTCTATGGGTTTTGAGGTGGTGAAGCACCTACACATCTCTCCTTGTTCGTTCATTCATTTTTTTTTTTTTTTTTAGGGCAGCCTGAGTGCTAAACCTAGGTGCTAAAATCAAGTTGAATCTGTTTTGAGGTGGCTTTTCTTTACTGTAATATCTATTTTGTGACAGGAAAATAACAAATGGCCTTTGGCCAGGATGGCCACTTTCTGCCTGTGCTGATCAAGTGCTGAGAACTTGGACAAAATAGCATGTGGCTTCTTGGGGCTTTTGCTAGAGGGATGTAACATTTTGGTCCTGTTTTTTCTAAATTTTTCATGCAAATGACCTGTATTTTTTATGACAGAGGCTGTTTTCTGTGTATGCACAAAATATTTTTAAAGATTTTGAATCTCATTATTTTGTGCAGAATTATTTAATATCAAAGACTAGATCTCTTATACTGCTGACTAACTTTGCAGTGATTTAAGCATTTAATTTTTTTTCCTACTCTAGTTCAACCTTTCCTATTTTGGCTTAATACCCAATCATAATGTGTTGCTTTTTAATAAATCAGTATCTTTTAATAAGACATTTTTCTAACATCATGGTTGCATGCAGATATATAACCACAAGGTACATGCTGGAAACTAGCAGGCTGACTGTGTTTCAGGGAAAAAAAAGCAGTCTGTGGAGTTCAGGCTTTATTATCTCTTCCTGAAGCAACAGTATTTTCCATTCAAGTTTTCAATTTCAAGCTAGTCTGAACTCTGTAATGAAGAACTCACATGAACCATAGATCATCCTGGTGTAGGGATGATAGGTCTGAGTGAAGCTTTTGCTGTAAAGTAAGTATTGGAAAAAGAAACCATTTCTTTGAAAGGGAAATGCTGAAAGAAGCATGGTGCAAAATTAGTGGGAAGAAATCTCTTGTTAGAATGATTGTGATTTTAAATTGCTGAAATTAAAATTTTGAATTGTTTTTTACAGGCACAGATGTGAAAGATGCCCTGGTAATAAGTGTTTCTACGGGAACAAAGTGCATCAATGGCGAATACATGAGTGATCGGGGTCTTGCATTAAATGATTGCCATGCAGAAATTGTATCTCGACGGTGCCTGCTTAAATTTCTATATACGCAACTTGAGCTTTATCTAAGGTAAGCTGGTGAGAAACAGAACATTATAGGAGGTGAAGTGACCCCACAGGACTGAAAAGCTGTCTTAGACACATTTATTTGAATGTGAAATGTTTGTCCTGAAATACCTTGCTGAGACAAGCTGGTATGTGAAGCATTATCTCTTGACATTAGAATGTGTAACTGAGCATTTCAGCCACTTCCCTGGAAGTTTGACTTTAACGAAGTGTGTGTTCAGTTAGGTGTGAGCCTTGGGAGGGGAACATGGAATCAAGATATTTGGGAAACTGTATAAGCATATAAATCAAAATAATCTAGGCCAATAAATATGTGATGCTTTCTTTCCTAAGTCTCTGAAAGATCATTGTGAATGTCAAGGGCTCTCTTTTTCCCTTGTCTCTAGTGTCTTTTTTTGTTGTTGTTGTTATTTGTAATTACTGTTAGAGTTATAGCGTAAATATGTCTAGACATACCCATTTTAATATCTATTAAGACTAAGCAACTTGCACTACGTGCATATTTGTTTCAGTTTTCACTCTAGCTTTCTTCTCTATTTCAGCAATAAAGAAGATCAGCAGAAATCCATTTTTATCAAATCTGAGCACGGTGGGTTTAAACTGAAGGAGAATGTGCAATTTCATCTCTATATCAGTACATCCCCTTGTGGCGACGCTAGGATTTTCTCACCACACGAAGCAGCACAAGAGGGTATGACACCAATCTTGCAAAAGCCATGAAGCCTAAAGCATATTCGATCACACACAGATATGTGTGACAGAATTTAGGTGTTTTCTTTCCTTTCTGTATAGATGTGTATTAGATAAAAGGTCCTATGTTACAGTTGGAGAAAGCACTTTTTTGCTACACATTAACTGTTCCTTTTTGCAAGCTTGGTTCTATGCGAATGTGTTTTAGGAGATGCTGTGTACGATAGGCATGTTTGATGCTGTAGCTCAATTGAAAGGAGCGATAGAAATTGTTATGGAAGCTAACAGCTATCTCGATCAAGTCTTTCTAGTTGACTATTTAATGTCATATGCAAAATATGTGGGCAGTGTTTGTGGGTTGATGGTGAGCAATGCCTTTTGTGCAGATCAAGGGGACAGACACCCGAACCGCAAAGCGAGAGGGCAGCTCCGGACAAAAATCGAGTCTGGGGAAGGGACCATCCCGGTGAGATCCACCACCACCATCCAGACGTGGGATGGAGTGCTGCAAGGAGAAAGGCTGCTTACCATGTCCTGCAGCGACAAGATAGCAAGGTGAGATAGCAGCAGTTGGTTTCTGTGGTGTTGTTTTCTGTTGCTGAATACAAAAGGCAGGTGTGCGTGATGTGTAGTGAATGTGCAGGTTGTCAGCTGGTTAGTGTAGTGTGATGGGGGCTCTGACCATTAATAAAGCACCTGAAAGTGGTGCCTTGCTTTTTGCTGGCCTCATAAGTGAGGTCGAGGTTACCTGTCATGCCAGTCAGGACATCTTTGTGTTTATATCACTGGAAAATATCAGAGGATTTGTATTTATTTTTATTATTTTTTGCCTAATGTAACATACATATTACACAAGTCATAGTGAATAACTTCCTCTGATGCATTTATATCCTCGTATGTTAGCGATACACGTACGTTCCATAAATGGATTTAAAATTATGTGCTTTCATACGGGGAAAAAGTGTTTCAGATAAAAACCTGTTAAATGAAGGACACTTTTTATTTTGAAATTCTCTATATTTTACTTGAAACTTTTGTAGTTAAAAGGTTGAACTATAATTAATATTTTCTAACATCAGTTCTTTTATTTGCATTGATCTGATTTATTCTTTATTATTTTTTAATATTTTCTTTTTAATTTGACATAGACGAAAGAGTTGCTGGAAATTTAGCAAGCATCTTTTAAATAGCATGAGAGGCATGGGAGAATTTCTAGAAAATTGTAGCTTGATTTTTCAAAATGAGCCTATGGGTTTTCAGCCTCTCTCTGCTTTCACAAAATATGTAAGAGAAAGGCCAAGCTTTTCAGCTGATGACTTAAGTTATTTTTCATTAAAATAGCAAACTATTATTGTCAAATCACAGTTAGCTTGATTCAAACTTTATTAAGCATATTTTAACATAGAAAATAGCAGTTTATATTTGTCAGACTTTATTTACTGTACTCAGTGTATACCAAGTTAAAGATATAGGGTGAAGCTTATGTAATTGTTTTTTTCCTCTAGTCTTGTCTCAAGTAATCAGCATCTCTACTGAATGAATACATTTTATTTTCTTATTTTTAAATCCCTCTAACCTAAAGGGCCAGGACCTTTCTGAAGTTAGAACAGTTGCTTGTTGAAAAGCAATTCTATAAAAACAGTATTTAAGTTTCCTCTAGAATATTATCAATAATTCACCAGGCAGATTTGTCAGCTTCATGTCTGTGACTTTTTAGCTGTCCAATATGGTAATCGTGCTACGTTCATTTGACTACTTTTATCACATCATCATTGATATGAGTGCAAATAAAAAATAAATAAAATAGAATAAAAAATGAAGGAAGGTACTGAGCTAGAACCCATTTGACTATTTTGTTGATTTTGTGTGATGCAGAGCAGAATCCATCTCACGCTTGCCTAGCTAGCTGTCACCTCTCCTGGGGGCTAATGGGAATAATTTTCTTTGTGCCAGTGAAGGAAGCAAATAGAATCCCTTGACACAGAGCAAAGACTATGTGACGGGTAAGGAGGCCCAAATTTTCATATTCTTTTTTTCTTTTATTTTTCTTTTTCCATCTCCTCCTTTTTTTTTAATTTTCCCTACCACATATGATCATGTTTTGTCCATTTAAATTTGAAAGAATGCATTGCTATGTAGTTTCCAATATTCAGTGCTGCAGAACAACTTAGCCCTTTCATAGGTCACTAAACTTTCCATCAGACTAACTTGCTCCTATGGCACAGAAATAATTTCTTTAACAAAACCTATTAAGTACCTCTTAATTAAAACCAAAGCTTTATTTCACTAAAGATTGCATTTCTTTGCACAACGAAATCTTCCAAACTGAACAATATGTGGGTAAATTCCCTTTGTGCGCGATTATATAGAGAAACTGGTTATTAAAATGATTGATTTCTGAACACCTCCCCTGTATAATCCAAGCTATTACTTAACCCTCCGAGTACTTGGTTGCAACCTGTTGTTTAGCCCATCCTCAGCTTTTTAGGAATATCGAAGGAACTTAGGATCTTTCTGTTGTATTTCTCCATTCCAGTGAAGAGCTGCTGACAGGCACAGGCTCTCCAGTGGCTGCTGTCCACCATGGTGGAAAGGTTACAGGTACCAAGGTCACCTGTAGCAGGGGGACGAGCTCTGGTGCTCCTCTGTGGGCATCCTCTGGTTTCTCTTTAGGTGCTCACTGCATGTTGCTGAATTGCTGGCCTGTTTGTGCTGTGGTTTATGAAAGGAGTTCACTCATTTTAGAGATTCAATTAATACTGTAGTCAAAAAAGCAAAGAGAAAATCAGGAACTTAGATTTGACCAAAAGAGAAATGATGGTCATGATGTCTGAAGGCTCTTCCTGCCTATGAAAGTGAAGTTCAGCTAGTGGGGTACCCACAGCGAGCAGATCGTGACCTATGCAGCGTAAGTCCAGGTTTGGCCTGAACAGCAGGAGCATCCCTGCCTGTGAATGATGAACCACAGTGGGTGGCAGCCACGTCACTTGTGAGGAGGCAACAAATGAGCTCACTGAGAGCTAAAAGCTGGAACACAGGAGTTCCCTTTCAATAAGATCCACTTCAGAGATACAGAGGTGAAAACCAACACAGAGGGCTCTGAAAGCACCCCTAGGGATGATGCTAGCCTTAAACCTGGCAGGCTGGTCCTAGCAGTCGCAGAAAGTAGAAACGAGCAGAAAAAATAATCGATAGAGCTAGTGCAAAGAGGGGCTTCTTATGTTCAGACATAGCTAGAAATGATGAATCTTTAGGTTCCAAAACGTGCAAGGTAGATCCTCTGACATCATGGATGCACAATCATCAAGAAGGGGTCCAGATGCACCAGATGGTTCAGAAGGCCTTGAAGTCTTGGCATAACGGTAGGCAAAGCTTCCCTGTGAGGTTGCTGCCCAACACAACCACCAACCAACCTGCAAGCCTTTGGGCTTCATGTGACATGGGAAACCACATTCAAGGATGGTCTCGCATCCTCTCATACCTTGCAGCTTGCCCCAACCCCTTCCAGACAGGAGTGTCCCAGAAAATACGACATATTTTTTGTTTCTTTTTTAAGAAAGGAGATCAAAATAAGACCTGTGAAAACAGAAATTAAATTGCACAAAAACATAGTTGTTACTTCTCATTATATAAGTTTTCCATCCTTAGTCTCTTGCCTTTGGATGCAATAAGTGACATAAAGCATCTACCAATTCATTTTCCCTTTTTTTCTTTTTCATACTTATTGCTGGTTATAAATGATATTTATAAGAGTAGCTGTTTGAAGCATGACTTTTTTTTTTCCCTTGGGATTTGCAGCCTGTCATAAGTATAATTTCATTTTTCATAAGACAGTTCATTTTGGTAGTTGTGGAGGATTCAGTATTCATTTTCTTGGGATAAGTTCTGACACCAATTCCATGTGCACCGTTTAAAAGGCAACGAGTAGTGACTCAGCTCTTGCAGGCTTCTGTTTGTGTAAAAATAAGTGAGTGGTGCTGAGACATCTGATATTAACACCATGCTTTATCACTCACTGCTGCTAGGCTCCCTTCACTTCTCTGCTCTCTAGAACAGTATCAATAGCAGAATTAGTCGGCAGTTTGGGTTTGGAGAGTTCAGAGGCAATGAACTATAGTCCGTGTTTGCAACCTGCTTCTTCAGCAAGAAGGGCACTAGCAGAGTCTGTGCTGGGGTGTTGCTGCAGAGTTCAATTTTATTTTTTGGGGGTGCATTTAGAGTTGCAAAAGGAGTTATATATCATGAAGACATTAACAAACTAATAGTTATTGCTATAGGTGTTCACTGCAGGTATGCACTCATTGGTGTCTAAAGGACGTCCTTAAAGGTGGTGAGATGTAGAAGGAGGGGGGAAAACACTTCTGTGGACCTCTGAACACAGGATTGCTTTTCAGAGGAGGTGGTGGCAATGGCAAAGTGTTGGTGACATGGGAAATATTTGGACTAACTGTAGCTAAGATTGCCAAGTAAGCAGGGACACAAGGCACTCCGAGCCTCATCCCTAGTGAGACATCTCAGTGACAGCTCTGAATCAGGGTAGTTTTTGTTTTGCACTTGAATTTTTGCCAAGTGTTTGAGGTTTTTTATGGAAAGTATTCTAGGGAAGGCAGCATGTTATGCAAACAAAATTCATCTGTTACTACCATTTTGACTGAACTTCAACAAAATAACAAACCTAGTACCAGTTGAGAGAGACTATATGTAATCATATATGATCCCTTCTTCATTGCAAACAGTGACTGTGAATTTATAAAGTAATCAAGATTCTAGAGATAATATATATTTTTTTATGTATGTGATCATAAAAGAAAATCCCTTGATTCTTGTGCTAGCTTAAAACCCAAACTATTTGACTTGAGAATAAGTCAGATAGTGATAGGAGGCATCCATTTTATCCTTTGCAAGACTAGTGTGTTGCTCCTTTCCTGGTGAAAAGGGTCACACTGAAGGATTTCTCCCTACCTGCTGAGGCTTGACTCTCCTCTTCAGCAAGTCTTAACTGCGTGCCTTACTTCAGGCATTTGAATACTGCCACTGATGTGAATCAGTGCACCAGTCCTGTGCTCTGCTTAAGCTTGGGATATAGTGCCTTCCTCTGAGGAAATCTCACTGCCTCTTTCCTGTTTGGACGGTGGGAAAAGGTACTGGGCAGGTTCAGTCTGCTCTGTGATTTGGTGGGCTGCCTGTTCTGGCTGGACCTGCCATCAGGTCCTGCACGAGAGTTCTGAACTGTTGCCTGTGTCAGAGGTGTAAGATTATAACTGCTGAACTGGAGATGCCGGAGTCAACTTCCACTATCACTTTCCTGAGCTCACAAGTGCTCTGAAGTAAGTGTTACACCCTGACAGTGGGAAGGTTCATTTCTCTGTTATAAACCCAGTCTAAGAATTGGAAGACTGGAATTTGCACTAGATTAAAGTCCCTTCAGTTACTTTACCCTTTCTGGTATTATTTTATGTGTTAATATTAAGGGAAAAAGTAGAGAGGAAAAAAAAAGAAAAAAGCTTTTTTCAGTTATTTTCACTGGCTTGACTGAAGAGGCAATAGTGACTTGATTAAAATTTCCTGGAACAAATGTTATTCTTCCTGCCCTGCATCTCAGTTCATAGTGAACCTATGCAGAACTTGGCCCGTTAACTTCAAACAGAGCTTGTGATCTCACCAAACAACGTTTGTGGTCCTTTGAAAATGGATATGTGGTAATAAAATAGGGAGGCTTTCAGTTTGTCTCCAAGAGCCTCATTTCTAGCACATGTGCTAATGGAAGTGAGAAGCTATTGTTAGCCAAGAGAAAGTATAGAAAGGAACAAGAAAAATCTTTGTACAGTTCTGCCTTTTTGGACTCCTTTGCAATCTAAAATTCTTTATTTGGGTTTCATTTTTTCTGAGTTACTGCCAATCATTTTGATGCAAAACTAATTAGCCACTTTGCAATATGTGTGCAGGTGATTTCTGATATAGAAGCTACCTGGTATAGGCGTATACCAGATGTAAGAAAAAAAATATTCTAATATAGGTATAAATTCCTACAGATAACTATGTGTACTCTTATGGTAGCATTTGCAAATTAAAAGCCTGAATGACCATCCAACCCTCCCTAAGTGCTTTTAAGAGCATAAGGTTTTAGTCATGTAAATGAGTTCTGCAAACATTGTGCTTGCAGCAGGCCAACTGCTCCAAATCCAGTGTCCCCGAGCATGCACTTAAAATAGTAAATGTGACACAATTGTCTTCAGCAAAATCAGTAGTCATGTGGGCAGTTACTGCAGGGTAGTAATATTGTAATGCAAGCTCGTACAGTTTGTCCTGCAGAGGTTTGTTTAGGTACAAACTCTTCTTTTTGATTTGATGGAAATAATTTTACTAAAACAACTTTCAGCTTTTCATATTTTTGTGCCAGGGAAGGGCACTGAGTCTGGGAGGTGGGAGGAAAAACTGCAAAACACAAGAAAATGTAGAAAAATCAGTAGAAATACTGAAATTGATGATGATAACAAAAAAAGCCCCTGCAAAGCTTGGAAAGGTTTTTTGGGGGGACCTAGGAGTTGCCAGAGGAACATTTTGCCCTTTATAAAAGATTCATCCATCACTCAAGTGCTGCTCCTGAAAAATAAAATGCAGTAGGCTTGACTTGAGGAAGCTTAATTTGTGCATCTGCAACTTTCAGGTACAGTTGTAAGACCACAATGTGCAATGCTTAGACTTGAATTCTTTCCAGATGTTTCTTCCATAATATTATTTGTGTCTGTAGTAGTCCATATGCTTCTCTATTCTTGATGTAGGTAATACTGCAAATAACAAGAAAATGCCATTGAGATTTATTTGGCACTTGAAATGCGTGACTGTGCTTACAAAATTCTAGTCATGATAAAGTCCTTAGAGAGGCATCTAGGCCCTGGTAAGCAATAATTTTTCACCTGATACCTTTAATCTGATGACTTTTTTATTGTTTGGCTGTTGATTGCTTTTTCAGTTTTATGCAAAATATGCCTTTATTCAGTGTAAAGTATGCCTTAAATTTTAGAATTAAAGTGTTTCTGCTCTTTCATTAAAACAATTTTTTTTAATGACAGGTGAGTAAGCCTATGCACATTGCCTGTGTTTTCATAATCAGTAAAGGTTTGTGAACAAATTGTTTAATTGGGCAACAATTTTTCTCTTCTTTTTTTTCTTTAAATTTTCAAATCTGGTAGCCAATATATAGCCTAGTTTCTGGCAGTAGGCAGATGGGCTACACAGTTTCCAGCCCAAGCTGCTGGTGGTGGGGAGCTGTGATGTCCCAACCCAAGCTCCAAGAAACACCCCTAGTAAGCACCAGATTTCCCTCTGTTTTCATAGAACTTTGCAGCCCTTATTAGAATGGAACTTTTGCTGGCAGTGACCACTCCATATAAGAGCTTCCATTGTGCTATTTTTTTTACTTTTCCAAGCATTTATTTTACCAAAAGAAATTTTCCTGCTGCTTGTGTACCCAGTTGTCTGAGTGTTACAGTTAAATAATGCTGTGTTAATTGTGCAAAACTGCAAGTGCACCTCAAAAAAGAGGACAGTGGAAATACCCAGCCATAAGCTTTGAAGTTCAGCAAAAGTTTTCATGATTGTCATGTACAGGGTAAGAGCTGAAACTTGATTTGGTGAACAGAGCTACTAAAACCATGTTGCTCCAGCACCTGCTGGGTGCCTGCATCTACCAGTGTAGGTTGTAATGGGGCAGGCAGGGATTTATGGTTGGAATTTATGAAATCGCTAAGATGAGAAAAGAATAAATGCAGCTGGATTTGTGGAGATTCAGTTTTCTCTTTGCCTTTGGATACTCTTAGCGATAACAAATACTCTTTTTGGCAGTGGTATGTGGACAGCTTGTCTAGGATGTATAGGAAAAACATCCTTTTGTGAGGATGAGGTCTGAGAGAGACCCAGTCTTTGTGTGCTGGGAAAGAGGGTTTGCTCACTGCCAGGTATATTTTGGAGACATTAACTGCTCTTTCTGACCAAGGACCTTACCATTTGGTTCTTTCTCTGGCCGAGTGATACTGTCCATGTTTGATACTAGGAGGTTCCAAAAACGCATCACCAGAGAAGTTAGTGGGGAAGTGAGGTTAAGGAGTCTGCTCCTAACATGGGTGCTGACTTTTGTAGACCTGTGGTCAGAGTGAGGACGTCACCGAGCTGGTATCTCAAATTCCCTCAGGTGTCACAGCTTTGCTACCATAGTCATGCTCTAGTTGGAAGGGTTTCAAGTCTAGTCCGTTATGATTGACTGCTAATATGTCTGGCAGATGTTACTTGTTCCATTAAAAAGAAAGTGTTTTTTTGTTTTTTTTGTTTTGTTTCTCCCTCCCTCTTAGGTGGAACGTATTGGGTATTCAAGGAGCCTTACTTAGCCTCTTTGTGGAGCCAATTTACTTCTCTAGCATCATCTTGGGGAGTTTATATCATGGGGATCATCTATCCAGAGCCGTATACCAGAGGATAGCAGAGATAGAAGATCTACCACCTCTTTATACACTCAACAGACCTTTACTTAGTGGCAAGTATCTAATGGAGAAGGCCGTACGGGTAACTAAGTCTGTTCCAGTAGCATTGTGATTTTGCACTTCTCAAAAACTTTGCAAATTATGTATTGTGAGTAAATTGCTTTGTGGTTATAACACAGAAGCTACGGTTCAAACTTAAATCAGATGTTCAGTCAGAAGCACAAGAGGGCAAGGAGTCTTCAAGAGTTAGGAGGTCCCAGAAAGAATTGGGGTGTCATCCTTTTTATGTAGTTTCATGTAATTGCTGTCTGGAATGTGTGCTAGTGACACACGAGGCAGGTTGAAAGCCTGGACTTAGAAAAATCACTTCCCAAATACAGAACAGCTTTAGATGTCACCATTTCTTCCCTTGCCCTTGCAGATATTTGTTGAATGGCTGCATCATTTAGCAGTGCCCTAAGATACATACATCTGAGTCACAATTTCTAGCTCAATAGCCAACTAAAAATGGATGGAGAGAATTTCTCAGTTGCAGTTGGTTGTATTTCCTTTCTGTCCTCAGTTTTTGTTGGATGCAGCTTTGGCTCTAATTAGCATGGCACCCAACTTGTTTGCATGACCCAATTATTGTAATACTTTGATTTCTACTTCGTAGTTTAATGCTGCCTTCAGAGAAGGTGGGATATCCTTTAGGAAGGTTTTCACAGAGCATTAAATGTCTCTGACCAACACCAAGACAGCAATCCCCAGCAGATACAGGTGGCGGGTGTCTTCTGCAGCTGCTATGGAGCCTTTAAGTTGTCTTCTTCAGTTTTGTGATGGTTTTGGAAACCAGTGGGGGGAAGAAGAAAGGCAGCATGTGAACTGGCAGATCTTCTCTTCTAGTTGAGCCATGACCTAAAGGAAAACTCTTTAAAATAAAACTACCAGTTACAGTAATATGGAAGTTTCAAAACTCAACTCTCTTATCCTCCTTATCGTTGTGTGCCCTGCTTTGTTCTGTAGAGCTTGGCTTCTGGCGTGTGTTTGTTTATTTCCCAGGGGGATAAATACAGTATTTTAAAGCACGTATAAAGTACGACATGAATTTTACAAATAGATGTAGGGAGTGGGGAGGAGGAATATCAAACAGCCAGCAATTCTTTAGAAAAGAAGTTCAATAAGGATGCACTGAACCCAGGACATGCTAAAATGTTAACTGATGGATCTGTGCATATATTAATATGTAAGAAAGAGTTATAATAGTCATAATTCCACATATACAACTTGTTTATGAGCACAGCAGCAAACTAGGAGCCTAGTTTGGGAAAATTTTTATCAGTTCTTCAAAATAGCAGCTTGTGTAGAACAATTTCTGTGTTGTTTTCAGAGCATTTGATGGCACCTTGACTTCTTAAAAGTCAAAGCTGAAAAAATGTCGTCTTCTATTTGATGTGAAATAGTATCGTCTGTTTTAAAAGGTCTGTTTTAAAAGTTTGATGGGGTTTGTTTTTTGCTGAGAGGATTGGGCTTCAAAGCCTATATTCTTATCCCTCCTAGTGGATTCATCTGGGCAACTTTTGTTGCTACGCATTTACTCTTTCTTTCGCACCTTGTGCAGGGAGTTTCTGTTTGGAAATACTGTTGAAGCACCAAATCTTCATTGCTCCTGATCCTACATAGGCAATTCTGTAATAACTGCTCATTTCTAATAGGGAGATAAAATGAAATAATGTCTGTTTGTTTATGATATTTTGCCTTTCCCCACTGTTTCACCTGTTTATCAGAGAAACCACTAAAGACTGATTTTTTTTCTCTTCTAAGATTATTTTAACGTCTGCAGGGACAGTTACACTGAGTTAAGGTCAGACTGAGTTATTGCTATCTATTGTCCTGTCAAAATTGACTTTGCATCAAATATTCTTTCTTTCTTCATAAAGGATTTTCTGCCTATGCTTCCTCTTTTTTTCTTTTTTCTTTTTTCTTTTTTAATAAGTTAAGTAAGTTAAATATGCACATGCAAAGCAGCCACTGTGCATTTAATGAATGCAGGAAACCCATATGTTGGTAGAAAAGTCCTGCCCTAGGTCAGCTCCTGAGAATCCATGGTACAGAGAGATCATAAGTTTCACCAAACAAAAAAAAAAAAAAAAAAGGGACTTGATTTTTCTGTTTGTGTGTGGAGGGGTAGTATTGTTGTGTATTTTT
>JAVCKT010007365.1:36588-49209 GCA_032273925.1 Rhynchotus rufescens
CTCCATCACTGGAGACACCAGGTTCCCCCTGGTTGAGAGAAAGTCTGCACTGAAAGCTGCTATCACATAGGGTGAAGTACAGGGGAGGCAGTGGGTTCAGTGCTCTTGGGGCAGAAGGCACTGCTAGTGATGGTCCACCTCTCTGATTGCAGAGGGGAGATGACTGGACTTGAAAATCTGCTAAAAGGAATTAAACATGAAGTTCCAGGTAAAAATTTCCCTGCAGGCATAAGGAGGCCACCCTTTTACAGAATGAGTCACTTCCAAACTTCTCATACATCTGGCAAGGTGGGGAGTTTGCCTTCCCCACCTCCAAAGTTTAAAGAATGCGGTATAGAGTCCAAGTATTAAAAGCAGGTTAGTTATTGAGGGTGTTATCATCACTCGTGTTAAACAATTGATCTTTGTTCTAATGGACTGCACATTTATTGTTGGCGGGCAAGAAGTACACTCTCTCCTGGTGTGCACCAAAGGATCTGCAGCCACTTACCGCTCCAGTGTTCTGCTGCCGGGCATCCAGGGCGCCAGCAAGTCCTTTGGAGGCTTGAGGATCTTCGTACTTCATCCTGAAAGCATAAAGTTATTTAATGCACAGGCTGGTAAGCAGCCTGAGAATGTAAAGCAGGAACTGCTAGACATATATTCAAGGCTGCTAACTGCACAAACATTCATCTCGTTACCTGCCTCTAGAAAGGTGTGCAGAACCTCTGCTAAAGATGTCAGCCACAACAGATTATTAATCTACCCACTGTAAAGTATCTGAGTTACCACAGGAAAGCCCTTACACATTGCGGGAGGATGCTAAGGAACTATATGAAAAAAACCATCCAACAGACGAAGTTACAGTCTTAGAGAGCAGGATTCATCAGTGACACACATCTTACTTGAGGTTAACTATAGAAGAGAGATACATAATAAAGACTGATGAGAAGATTACAGCTACTATGGAAAGGACTCTAGCAACAAATCCCCGCATACTCAGCTGCCTTCACGGGCACAGTCACAGCTCAAAAACATCTCTTTCAAAAGAGAGATGTTACCAATACTATTCAAAAACTGATGGCTGCAGAGATTCACCGACCCATCTAAAGAAGATGAGAGTCAGTGAACAAAACAGCCTGTCGCTTCAGGATCTCCAGACACACCATTACAGCAACCTCTTTCCACGCACTGAAACACCCCATCCATTATCTCCCTTGTCCCATTTCCTTGTCCCCTCTAGAATGCTGCCACACATGCCAAAGTCACACATCACCAGCTGATCCATGCAGACTGGGGAGAACAGTCCGTCCATGCTGGAGGAATGAAGCCTCATCCAGAGGCTCTCCACAAGCCTCCTCTGCAGCTGCTCCCAGGGCCTTCCTTGCAGCTCTAGGGGAGCATCAAATGGAGCCATTCCTTTTGGAGGACATGGGCCTGGGCCATCGGCGCTCAAACTTCTCAAAGAAGTGCTCATCAGTGAAGGGGCCGCTGTGGATAATGGCATCGAGGATGAAGTACAAGGCTGCCACCATGCCACTGATGAGGAAGAAGGGCAGGAAAGGCTTGAGGTGTCTCAAGCACTGCTTAACTGTGACACTCATGAAGCATGGGGGCTCAGGAAGAAAGCCCAGCGATCCTGCCTGTGTCTCCTGCCAGCACGTCCTCTCAGGGAGCAGCAGGGGAAGGGCTCTATTTAGGGGGAAGGAGACGCTGAGGCCGTGGGCTGGTCTGTGAAATGGGAAGCCTGAGCCAGTAGGAGTAGAGGCTACCTGGCAGGAGAGCAAGTGCAGGCAGATGGTGGGTAGCGAGGAATAAATAGAAGATGTCTCGTTACTGCAAAGATCACAAGTCTCTGTCTGTTAAGAACTGAGCCATGTCAGAGGGGGATATAATTCCAGCCCTGCCCAGATCTCCCTCAGCTCAGATGTCAGCCCCAAATCAGGCACGCACTGTTGGCACCAGTGTTTTTGTCCCACACAGACTGGTCCTGTCCCCAGGGTCTGCAAAACAACCCCTCTGTACCAGGAGATCTCTCCAGGCAGTACCCCTGCATACCCTGACACACTCTCTGAGCAGGAATTTATAGCCCTGACTTAAGTGGTTCAGTGGCAGTCATGTCCAGTGAATTGGCTGGCACTAGCTGAGCCCAGAACAGCAGTGTTTGTGTGTATGCACAAAGCGCTTTCTGATACCCCTAACATGCTCCTAGAGCAGCAATGTCATGGCCCAAGGAGAACTGTAGCTTGGTGACAGTACAGAGGACAGAGTCAGTGGGATAGAACCAGAATTCCTCCCTAAAAAAGCCTATCAAGTTCATGGAGACCAGGCAGTTGGCTTGGGAAGCTCAGTGCTTGGACAATATTGAGAGTAATAAAATAGACTGAAGGTTGACTATTAATCTCTCTGCCACTTGTACTAGAAGCAGTTTGAGGCAGCGGAATGAAAGAATCCTCAAGAAACCTTAGCTTGCCACTGCCCAGCTATGAGACAAGACAGCCTTGTGGACTGAGATCAGGAGCAAAGGACTTTGAGGGCTGAAGGCAGCTAGGGGCCTACGACAGATTACATACTTCCTGCATTCAACATTCTATACTTTAGGTTGTATGGGCATCCATGAGCTCCCAAATTCAACATCATCCTATTGAGGGCACAGAGCAACTCAAGAGTTCAGAAAGAGAGAATAAAATTTGCTTAATCTCATTCCACACCTTCATCTCCCCATGTCGAGTCTCCAGCAGACCGTGGTACTACAGCCCCCTGATAGAGCAGTGAGAGACATGCACCAAAATACCCTCCCTTCTCCTCAAAGCCAGGAGGCCATTGTGAAAGGCAACTAACTGACAGTAGCAGGAAGGACGACTGCAACAGAGCTGCCATCCACTATGGAGGTGGAACACTGTGCACTGAAAGGATGAACCTCTTTGGCATTCTGCTGCCTCCCGGGAACTGCAGCTGGTTGGGATCACAGCCCCTGTTCCCCCTCCTGCAGCAGGGCACCCCCCTCGCTCTCACCCTTACAAGAAAGCAGGGGCAGCGGGGGCTGCCACACTCACTCTTTGCGCTGCTCGGCCAGGGAGCTGCCCCGCGTCAGGGCAAACATGTCAAACTCTTCTTCCAGCTTGCCAGAGGTGTCGAGGGAGTGCAGCCCTGCACTCACACTGCTCGAGCCCAGGTCTGCAGGACAAAGAGCAGGGTAAGCAGGCAGCACAAAAGCAAATGGGAGGCCAAGGGCTTGGAAGTGCTGAGTAAAAAGCTAATGTCAGAATAGCCCAAACTGTCCTGGACCCACTCCTGCATCCTTCCCCTGGGCACAAGTGCAATATATGTGCTTGTTCAGCATTGTGGGGGTAACTGGCAGAATCAGTTTGTTTGCCTGCTCAGCAGGTATTTTTTAGCTCAATCTCTGGCAGCAACAGCATCAATTTACTGCACTGATTCTGAAGGCTAGATGTTCCTGAACATTTAAGACAGCAAAACTAACTCCATAACCTGTGGAAGAGGCTAACTTGTACTCCTGACAAGCACCTGCACACAGATGAATGAATTTTCCCAACTGAGGTGTCACTGGAAAGACCCTGACTTGATAAATACATACACTAGGTTGCTTGTAAAAAGTATATTGCCAGTTTTCTGCAATTGAATCCAATTTGCACTGAATGTGCTTGCTGCCAACAAGAGCTTCAGGCATGACATGTGGGCTGCTGCTGCTATGTCCTGAAGACACCCCAGGACAGAGTGCTACCAAGAGGTAGACATCCTGGCATGTCTTGGATCCTGGGAACAACATACTAGTGGCTGTCTTTGCAGCACAGCTGAACAGTTTTCTTCCTCCAGATCTCAGCGATTAACCTCACACCACACAGTGAGAGGCAGCAAATGCTACTATGGATCAGAGGGACCTTCCTGCCCTGCCGGAAGCAGCAACAGTCTAGTGCTGACATCCCTCTTAAGTCACACCCACATTCCACATGATCTGAAATGTGGATGCTGGGGCATATGCTTGTGTCCCTAGGCACATAAACAGGTTTCTTTGTGAAATTACTAGTTGGCAATACACCCTATTTCTTTAGATTATTTTATGTAGATGGCTAAATTTTTTGGAAAGGGAATCTGAAGACATTAAAGGATTCCCAGGACAGAAGGAGGAGTGAGGGGAACCATGTATGGCAACATACTCATTCCAGCCAGCTGAGAGGAGAGATTGTTGGTGGCTTCAGGTTGTCTCACTGCAGAAGGAGCACTGGGTCCCAGATCAATCAAGCTGTTCTCTGCCTCATTTGGCATCTTTGGAGGAAAAAGGGAAGACAGTGAAGATTTTTTGAAGTCCACACAGCTTGCATTCCTCGATCCCAATTTGTTATCACCGGGAAGCCACTCTATACCCGCTATAGAGTGGGTATTGGCTGGGAAGCCTCTCTGTGCAACAAGTGGGACAGTGATCAGAGCACTGGCTGAGAAGAGTGTCCCAGGGCAGAGCAAGCCCTGGTAGCCAGCGTTCCCGCTCTGCTGGATGGCCAGCAGGTCAGCTGGCGGCTCAGAGGACAGGGCAGCGATGACACAGGGAGATTACAGCTTGAAGTGGGGCAGAGGAAACCTCTCTGCAACTCAGGACATAGCAGGACCTGCAGGATGTAAACCAGTATACACAGAAGGGAAGTAGCTCTGAGTTACCTTAACAGGCTGTCCAGTCCGAAGACGCTCGAACCTGTCAGAAAGATGAGAGAAGAAATTTCAGTAATGTGAGTTTTCCAAGTGCTTATACATCTCAGTCCTCAGAGATTCCTTACTCAGGCTTGGCATAACCTGCCCCTTCCTACATAATAGCAAATAGGGACCATGGTTCAGGGCCTAATTTCCCTCCAAGATAGGAGACAGCAGAAGCCACAAAGCTGATATCTCCAGAGGTGTGTTAGGGCAAAGCTACTGGTTCTCCTCCAGAGCCACTCCTAACCAAAGTGGTTCAAACCCAGCTCTCTTTCAAACAGACAAAAGAGACTAAATTCTCCTGACTTCACCCCATCATAAGAGATGAATTTGGCAAAATGAAGAGGAAAAAAAAAAAGGGGGAGAGGTCTTGTCCCCACTTGCACAAATCTTCTGTTTTTGTCTGCCTCTGAGCTAGAGAAACAGCTCTTTCCATGCAGCTCCCTTCTCCTCCTTCTGGGTTGGGCCAGGCATCTCTACACTGCTATCAACAACTTACACAGTGGCTTTGAAGGAACAAGAAAAAAAACAGCAAGAGCTGAGGAAAGGACCCATTCTCAAAGGTGGATGATACAGACTGATACACACTGCATATGACAATCATGGTTAAAAGAAAAGGCTGAGAGAGGAGGCCCCGAAAGGGCAGCAAACTCCCATAGAGGAGCAGAGCAGAGAGGGGAGGAGACAGGTACCTTTCATGGCGCAGAAACACATTGTTGAGGTTGTCATTGATGAGGAGCAGCTCCTCGGTGAGCTGCTCATGGAGAATACGGGGGATCAGCTCCAGCACACGCTGCTGCATCGCTCTGCATGTCCGATTCAGCTCCTGCTCACAGCAAGAGGAAGTTACCACAAAGGTCAGGCCAAGGCTGAGCATTCACAGATTTGGAAGCCTGAATGGGATAGTCAGAGGCTAATGTGATATAGCAGCACATATTAAGGGAAATTGGTATGGGAAGCTCTTCTAATGGAGGTAAACTGAGCCTGAGTTTTGCAGTTCTTCATTTGCTCTGTTCCTGCAGTGAACATGTGCTTCCAGTGCAACATCATGGAGGAAGAAAGACCCTCAAGAATGATGTAACACTCTCCATGTGAAATGATTCTAGCCTCAATAATGCAACCTACTTGGCCAAGGGAACTCTACCTTCTATATGTCCTCCTCATACTGTTACTCCTTGATAAGCCCCACACTAAGCTGTCCAGGACAACAGTTCCCCATGCCTGGCATACATAACACCTCACTGAGTCATGGCTAAACAAAGCTCCACATGCCAGCCCTCTGTCCCCACCATCCACTGCCTTGTGCTCCTTACTTGCAGCAGTTCCAGGTCGGAAGTCTCAGCCTGGGCTGGCACCAACTCTGTCAACATCTCTGACATCACCTTCATGTTCCCGTTCACCACTTCCAGCTCACTGCGCAGTTTCCCAATCTACAAAAGGGAATGGAAGTCACTGCTCAGAGTGGGATGACTGAGGAGATTGCTGAGCCACCTCTGAATCGCAGTGCTCAGTGTGTGTATATCCATACAGCCAGAGGGGAAGGTCACTGCAGAACTCATTTATCACTGCTCTGTTGGGCTCTCAGGAGCACCCAGCAGAAGGAAGGCCATGCAATTACCATCAAATTCCCTTGCTGGTAGCAGATGCCAGGCCTCACCCACGCCCTTTGTCCCTTAAGCCTAACCTTGATGTTTAACAGCTACCATAGGCTGTGGTTATAATTCAAGTCTCTCCCCTGACAGCAGCTCTTGTGTAGCAGCTACTCAAATCATCTTGCTTCCAAAGCAGTATAAGAAGAAGAAAAAAAACAATTAATATTAGAAAGGTGAGTTTGGGCGAAGTATGCAGTTGAAACATTTTCCCTCTGGTTTCAGAGGCTGATAATTAGCCTCTTGAGAGCAGTTATCCAGCTTCTTTTCTGCAAGAAGATGCAACCTAACAAAGTCTGGTGCTTTGGTGCTGAATCTGTAACATACAGAGTTAGGATGTTGAAGAAGAAAAGAACGGGGAAATAAGTGAGGAAGTACCAGTCATAGCCAGACAGAGATAATTTATATAAAATCACCAGTGAGGCAAGATAAATATAAAAAAGAAGCATTTACTAAGCAAGCTTTTGCTGCTCTGCACTATGAACACCTCCCTCAAAATGCATCTCTGTTCCCCACTTTCCTGTCATCACAGGATTCTCCCTGGAGTCCTGCCTTAAGGAAATGTAATCGCCCTAGGCTCATGGCACCCTAGTTAATCACCATGACTGTGACGGAGCTCTGTGAGCCCTCAAAGTAACGGTGCTTTCAGAGGAGCAGTTTCTCAAGCCAAAATGCTGGGGGAAGACCAGGACAGCAGTTCCAGAACAGCACTTACAGAACAGCCCCCAAGCACAGGGAACAGCCTGAAGCACCTCAGAGCCCATGTTCCACTCACCTGCTCTGGCATGGGTGTGATGAGCGCATTGCTGGAAGTGCCCGTCCCCATGGGCAGTGTGACAGGGTGCAGGATGGACTCTATCCGCTGAGCGGAGTGGACTGCAGGCGAGGTCTGCCCAGACTGTGAGTCAGTGCTATACACAGTCTAGAGACAGAGGAGGAAACAGTCAACGTGATAGAGAAGGGGAAGCATTGGACACAATTGACAAGGCAGAGCAATTGGGGGAGCAATGTTGGTGCGAAATCCTCATCTTCTTCCAGTAGGCTTCTAGCTCTATTACCTTATCCTCTCGCAAACCTCCTGCCCCACACCTGCAGCCCCTTTGATACCTTGTGAAGAGGCTGGCTTAGAGCCTCTCACTCCCCAAAGGCCCTGCAACTGCTGGCTGGAGTTGCTGGAGAGCCTCATAGCTCTATGGAGTTGAATGGCAGCAGTTCAACTCCTTTCTCATCAGAGGCGCCTCCGTACCCGCTGTGGTGTGTGGATGGGGGACAGCATGTCCAGGTCAGTCATGGGGAACTCCAGACCTTTCCGCCTCAGGTCTTCATAGACACTGACAACGCCTGTCAAGTCCGGGGAGCTCCGGAAGGCATCTGCCCAGGACTGTGGAGAAGGAGACAGTGAAACCCAGCACCACTTAAAGTACTCTTCTATATATACACTTAAAAACATTTGATCTGGTGCCCAGGCCCACTTTTCTTGGCTCACCTGGATGAGAGTCAGCACCTTGTCATGCACGATAGCGGGAGGATTGTTCTTGGGCAGGATTGTTCTCACCAGGACACCTTCCACAAAGTCCTGGCTGGCCACCAGGACATGGAAGCGATGGCCACAGTTTTTGACACATGTCTCCAGGACCTGCAAAGGCAAAGACAAATTAGCTACAGCCTTCTCTGACTACATGGTAGCCTTACTGTCTTCAGACACCTGTGTCTTTGCAACCAAGGACTCGACTTTGCAGCAGGATATAATGGAGTTGAGAAAGTCATCATCACTCACCGTTAAAGCCAACATAACTTCATGGAAGTTCTTATTCCCTACAATCCTCTTCTTTATCGCTCTGAAAGCATCTTTGGGCCTACAGAAGAAATCAGGTAAAGAAAGATCATCAGCAGGTCTAGACCAGCCTCTCGAGATACAAAGCAAAACGCCCACTGGCACCCAGAGCCTCATACTCAGCAGGTTACCTCTCACCATGTTTTCAGGATGGCTTGAAGCAGTGACTGTTAAATCAGCTGCTGACAGTGGCTTTGCAAGAGAAGTGGGTCCAGTCAGTGAGTGCTGTTGCCAAAATTTAAAGCCTCTGCTGATGGAAGCAACTATCAAAGGTACATAATGAGACAGAAAATAGTAACTGAAACACGAGGAGAAACAGAACTACAGTAATACTCGTGTTGCTCAGAGGGAACCTGTTGGACAACACTTTCTGGGAAGAAAGGAGGTTAAAGAGAAGCAGGGAAGATGCACTGGAAAAGTCTTGCCCAGACAAAGTGGACAAGAAAGCAGCTGCATTGCAGGACCTGCTCAGTCGTTCTCCGAGGGGAAACCACTGTGGTTCCAACCCACTGCAATGTTGTGAATGACAGCAATGAAATGTACTCTGTCAGAGCACACGAGGAGAAGTAGGGCTGGAGCAGCAGCAATGCTGGAGAGTAAGAGATTGAAAGACTCAGGTAATGAGGGGGGTGGGAGTGCATGAACCCATGGGCGTGCATGGCTGTACAGGACAGGCGTTAGCAGGGGAAAGGGAGGGCTCTCTGCATGCCCAGAGTGCAAGGGGATGGGGCATGACAGGGGTGCAACTGTGTTAACAGGAACCCTGCACTGAAACACCAAACAGCCACAGCTTGAGAACTGGGGGCAGAGATAGGTATAAATTATACCATGGGGGCCACAGGAAGAGAGCGACTGTCAGTAAGATGCTTGGCTTGGTGTACACACCACAGTAAAGCTGGAGATAGGCTGCCTGCTAATCCTCCTTAAGCCTCACTGCAAGGTGGGACAGCAAAAGGAGTGAAACCTACATTTTTTTTTTCAGTAGCATGGAATAAAAGTGTAGAATTCCATTTTAGATGCTGCTCTTGACACCTTCACTGTGAGAAGGAGCAGTCCCCTGTGAATTTGCTGGCAAATCCCCAAGTCCAGAGTTAACTGCCTGACAGATTTCTGAATGTCTTCCCTTGGGGAATGGGAGGCAAAGGCTCTTCCCTTTGCTTTGCACATGCCTGAGTGACTGTGTATGAAAATGCTTGAGAGCAGAGCACCAGCAAAACTCGCTCAGTCACAGAACTCATTAGCAACCCGAGATTTTCTCCTCTCCTCACTCACCGACCTGGAGATTTTTACATTCCCAGAGGAGAGAAAGAGAGGTCTATGGAGGAGGAATAAACTGAAATGCAGAATTTCAAATATGCCTTTGGGAGATAGGAGGCAAACTGGCTTGAATCAAGGTTTCTCTGGGGACCCTAAAGGTCTGTTTAAATAGCTCTCTGTGCTTAACAAGTTTATAGGGAAGCATCTAACAGATGCTCTGGCAGCTTTAGTGAGACTCTAGGTTTCCCAGCGCAGGCACATTAAGGGATGTGGGGTCACCTGGCTTACTACGTTCGCTCATGTGCAGTACCACTTAAGCATAGGGGTGTCACGCTACAGAGTGTGCGCTGGGACCCACTCTCGGAGGAATAGTCATGTCAGTTCCCTTACCCTTCTTCGGTCTCATTAATGATATCACAGATTTCCATGTTGAGGGCCCAGTCCTCACTCCTCAGGGCTCCATCTGTAGCTCTCTCTGCAAGACAAGAAACCAAGTCACGAGGAGGCTAAGAGCTCTCTCACCGCTGCTTGTTCAGCTGTCATGACGCTGCAGAAGCCAGCAGCTTTTTTACATTTTCCATCGCAAACATAAAAGCCACAAATCGGGCTGCAACGTCTGGGCCACGGAGGGCAGCCCGCTAGGTGTCCCTAGCATGAGGTGCGCGGCTGGCTGGGCTGGCGGCCGCCCCGCGCGCTCCATATATCCAACAACAGGAACGCTGCCAACAGGCCCCGTGCGTTCCCGGCAGCAGGAATGCTGCCCACACCGATGTGCCGCAGGCACCCACCCCGCAGGCTCCCTGGGGTCCTGAACAGAATGGAGAAGCATATCGGCAGAAAACAGGGAGCTTCGGCTCCACAGCGGGAGGGAAGGCTGCTTGTTTGCCGTCCTGCAGCAGGGCCGGCATAGGAAACCACGAGTGGGTTCTGCTCTCACCGCCTTGGATCTAATGCTAATAGCATGGCTCTTGATTTGCACTGAATTAAGGAAACAAACAAATCAACTCCCTTTTTTTTTTTTTCCTGTATTTCTCACAAAAGTGAACAAACGAACAAAACAGTGCTTTCCTTTGTTGAACACTTGCATTCCTTCCCTGAACTTCTGGCCTCTGGGGAGCAGGGCCGTAAGGGGACTGCAGGCCCAAGTCCAAGCAGTGTCACTGCCGCCTCCACCGCGTCCCCTTTAATTAGGGATTCCTGAACTGGCGCTGAAGTTATTCATGGTGGAGATTCATGCAACAAACAGCTATTACTGCAAGCACCCGTGTCCCCACCCTGTAATCAGCCATGCTCAGTCCCTGCTGGGCTGGCTGGTGCCCTTGGGGAGAGTACAGGAAACAGAAGGGTATCAGGGCAGGCAGGACCCAGGCACCCTCTAGACCGCAGAGATGCAGTGAGATAAACAGATGGCAAGCAGGAGAGGCCTCTTTTTTAGCTTTCCCATCTTCTAAAATGCCCAACTTGGCTGACATGCAGAAGTAGGACCAGCCAGACCATCCCAGCACCGACACAGTGCTCTTCAGGAGGATTCAGACAAGTTAGGCACTTAAGGGCCTGCATTTCAAAACTCTTCTCCCTGTAAAATCCAGAGCTGGCCCTTGATGCTGTGGATCCTCTAGCTAGCCCTTTGCAGGCACCCTCCTCTGCAGAGCTACTTTTTCCTGTTTTTGACTCATTCCACAGGTCTGTCTGTGGAATGAAAAGAAACGGCCATTTATGCAGTGGTATTGGGATACAGGCCATGGCATCGGAAAAATATTTTTAACTCCTGCCTGTGTAAACACATCCATCGTGTTTTGGGATGTGCTGCTTTTAAGCAGCAGGCAGCGAGCTCTGCAATGCAGCCACGCTGCCTTCATCTCTTAAATGCATCTTTCCCACAAATTACACATATCACAGTGTGAAGCTACCTATGCTAACCTTATCATAAACCAGCCAACACCTTTTCTGCTGACTACAGAATAAAATGAGTACATTGTGATTATGCTGATTACATTGTGGTGGCTACAATCAGGGAAGAGGGCAAGCACAGGAAGGAGAGCGGCAGAGAATCCTGGATGTTTTTTCCACGTATTTGAATGTCTGGTGACTATTTCTGCTCTGGGATAATATCCTGGAGGCCTCTTCAGGCAGGTGAAGGCTTTTTCACTTCACAGCAATTAATTTTAAATAGGAATCCCAGGCTCTGCAAATGTAGTCTTCCTCTCTGAGACATGTGAGATAGCACTGCACTGGCTGATGTGGTAAAGACAATCTAGGGCTGCGGATTATATTGGAGAATGTCTAGTGCATATACAAATGAATGGGGGAAGTTTGGTAACATTCCTGGGAAAAAAACATTTCTGTGAGGGCTCCTTTGGGGTCAGGACTTGATACAGGAGCAAAGCTCCAGGTTCTCTCCTGTTCTGCAAAGCCACACACCCCACCTCGCCAGGCGGGTCAGCCTGGCCTGATAAATGTGCGAAATATGGTCCCAAAGGTGCACTTCACTTGTGCTCTCCCCCTGACGCCTGAGAAGTGATTCCTGCTCTGTATACACCTGAGCTTAAACTTCAGTCTAACTAGATGCTGCTTGTTAATACTGGCAATGAAAGACAAATTTGTCATAGAGGAGTTTGCCCTATTAAAGGGGAAAATCCCTCTAATCTGCATCCACCCACCTCTCTACTGAAGAAACACATTGCACATGGAAGGAAAAAAAATCAAAAAAACCCTCCACAGCTTGGGAACAGATGCAAAACCTGGGAAACTCTAAACTACAGAAGAAAACGGAAGATAAAATGAAAATTGTTTCTAATCATGAAGTCTTTGTCATTCAAGACTCTCCAAGAGCTCCTCGAGTTCATTTTCACTGTGCATAGATGTGAAAAAAGTCTGCAAACAGTGAACTCTCGCCTTCCTGTACTTGGTATCACTCTGCTGCTCTCCTCCTCCTCCAAGCACATTAGCCCTACCAAGGTCGAGCAGCAAGTTTGCTTTTCAGAAAGGAATGTAAACTCTGCACACTCTTTCACCTGGCTGACCACTTATAGGAAAAAAAGGATTCCTCACAAGTGACATATACAGCCCCAGTAGTTTTACCTTACATGGAAAATAAAGATGCTGCTGCTGTCACCTCCTCTCTGATGCTGGTCAATAAAAAGCTGCAAATCTGCTATAAACACAACATTCAACAACAAGCAAAAAAAAAAAAAA
>JAVCKT010007366.1:0-22645 GCA_032273925.1 Rhynchotus rufescens
CGGCGGCCTCCCGCCCGCCGCCGCCTTCTGCGCGCACGGCGGCTCCGCGGCGCCGCCCGCGCCGCTGCCCGCGCCCATCGCCGTGCACCGCGCGCCCGTGCCGCCCGCCTTCCCCAACAGCTACCACGGCTCGGGCTGGCACTGAGGCGGCCCCGCCGCCCCCTGCGTTTTTACAAGGTTCTGTAACATACACTGTGTATATTTCATATGTACCCCCGGGGTACTTTTTAAAGCTTGTACATGATACTTTGTATAAAAGCGAACACCAGTGCTCTCTCATTGTATTCTTTCCATTTTTTTGCTTTTTAAAAAATTCCTGAAACAACGTGCTGTTAAGCCAGTATTAGGTATTTCTTTTTATTTTGTAAGTGAACATTCCAGCTGTTTTTTCTGGCAGTAGGTTTGATGCTGCATACTCTTTAAAATTTTATTGTTGCAGTTAAATTCATTTAGTGAATGTTTTCTATATTACTTTAATACATATGTAATTAAATAAGTACACGGGCTAAGTGATGGCACTAACATTTTTTTTTTCATTTTCTTCTGTCAACAGTTCTTTGTGTGCATAGAGATAGAAAACAATGCAATACAAATTTTTATAGTTTTGGTGTGGTCATGGCTTTCTGTTTCATCAGTTATTTGCAGAAACTGTAATTTAATGTATAGACTGTTTCTAATGTCTCTGACAAGTGCTGTAAATACTGTATTTCTTTTGCTTGTAAAATTGCTGAAAGCTTCTTTCATTTGATATAGTATTGTACATAATAAGTCTCTTTTGCAAAAAAAAAACAAAAAAAGAGGTGTGATCTTTGTGGAAGTAGTACAGTATATGATCTTTAATTTTTTTTAATATACTGTCACATTGCAGCACTGGTTGGGCATTTTAATTCATGTTAATAAATCACAATTATGTCAGTTTTAACCCCGTGTCCCGAGCGGGTGGTGTCTGTTCAGGAACTGTCTGGGGGGCAGCATCTGGGGGGCAGCGCGGGGCCCCAGGGCCGCTCCCCAAGCGCGGGCAGGGCCGGGGCTGCCGGGCTGGGGCAGGTTCCTTTGCCCAGTCTAGAGGAAGGGAGAAGCTGCTGGGGAGAGCCCGGAGGGTGGGTCGGGTTCCTGAGAGGTCTGCCGCCCCTCACACACTTAATCGGCTCATTAAGTTACTCAGTATCGGGGTGGGACTCTCTCCCAGACAAGTTATGTGGATCTTGTGGTGGGCTCGGCCCCCTCACCCACATCAGCTCCTGTCCCCTCCTGCCCTGCGGCCTCTCGCTGCTGCATTTGTGGTAGCCGAGGCCTCTCCCACCTCGCAGGAAACTTGGTGGTGGGCTGAGGCATTTCCGTAACGCAGCGTTTTTGTAGCGCAGCGTTTCTCAGCGCTGCCCGCCCAGCCCTTCGCTCGCAAGGAGGCGAGTGCTGCTCCGCGCCTCCACCTGGCCGCGGGTGCCCTGACGTGCCGTGATGTGGCTGTTACCTGGGGTGCAGGTTCATCCCCCACCGCCGCGTGGCTGCCCAAACGCACCGGCCCTGGCGCCAGCACCAGCCAAGGGACCCCGCTGGGACCGGCCCCCAAGGACCTGCAATCCCAGGGCAGGGAAGGGCCAGTCCCAACGACTGGGAGAAAAAAAATGAAGAAAAGAGGAGAGGGTTTCTGTGTTATTCTACTGTCGGGCTAATGGTGTAGGAAAAGCTGGGGCTACTTTACATTTCAATCTGACTGTGAACTTGGGAATGAGGTTCAAATGTCCAGAGCTTCCCTCTATGACGGGCAGGGCTGGGTAAAGCTCCCAGCTGCTTCCACCCTCCGGAATAGGCCACTCTGCACAAGCATAAGGGAGAACCTGGGTGCTGAGCAGTGAGAGGGGCTGAATGAGCAGGAAGGACAGCAGCTCTCTGAGTGGAAAATTCATCTCTGCCCCTCAGTGAGGGCCCCATCCCCCTTCCTCACTCACAAGGGGATCCTCTCCTCACTGCAAGAGAAGGGAGCGGCGAGAGGGGCCCTGCCTGCAGCGGCGGGAGGAGCGCGCGGCCGGGCCAGCCCCGCGCCCTGCGGCAGGGCCCGCGCGCCCAATGAGCAGCACACGGTCTGAAAAAACAGAACACTTTAATTAGACAACTGCAAGCACCTCAAACAGTCGGTTATTGGTACAGCACGGGGCCACCGGCTCACAATCTAGTTATTGCAAAGGCATGTGGAGAAGTCTCGTACGGACAAAGTCGAGAAAAAGTGGCACCGTCGTTAACATGAAACCCAGAAATCAGCTTACATTCATCCCACGGACTTCTAAAAGAGGCCAAAATATACCTTGTAGTTTACATTCTAAAATCTGTATTGCCTATAAGCCTCGCTCTATGTAGCTTTTTTTCTTCTTTTTCCCTAGGAAACACTTAATTTCTGCGTGCAATGTACAGTAACCAATCGTATACCTAGGCATGGGACCAAAATTAAAGCTAGTGCAAATCGGTTTCGGAACGTGTAAAGCTATGAATGGAGGGAGCATGATCCTGCCTGCTGGATTATTTTTCCCGCTGCACTGTCCACACTTGCATCTATCCTTCCTCGGCTCCTTCCAAGCACACACTTCCATAAAACAGCAGTAATTTTACACAGAGAGTGGTTCTCATGCTCAATTTTTAATCTTTTAAGGTATAGTACAACTTACAGTGCTTATAAAAAGGCAACACCATATGGTACCATGTCTTCACTATCACATTGTAAGGGAAATTGCTATTTGTTTTTCTTCTTAAAAGCACTTAAAATAGGCAAAAGTTCTAAAAGGGGAGTGCTATCTAATAATGCATACTTTATTAGAAAGAAGTCGAGCCTTCCTTTAAAGTGCCATTTGGGGAATGAAATCCTATAAACCAGAGCCATTTTGTTTAAAATCCAATGAACGGGACCTGCTACAGAATAGAAAGTTTACACAGTTCCTTAAAGCAGTGTAAAGAAGTCCACTACATGCAATCAGTTTGCTATAAAGCTCTCTAAAACTCGGTAGCTTTATGCTGAAATTGAGTCCCCAGTCCCATATTTAAATGGAAATAAACATTTACAGGGTGCATTTACATACACTATAATACAAGAATGACGTCCCTTTGCCGGAAGATAAAATTGTACAATTCCTCGCCTCAACTCAGTCCTGCCTTGATAAATTTCTTAACGCTTGTAAATTATATAATATGCATCAGCTAAAATATTTCTTTTTCATAAATAGTTACAAAAACTCGCCAAAACACATGGAGGGGGAAGTTTATTTTTTGTTGTCGCTGCTTTTTCTGTTTCGCTTTTGTTCAAAACCCTGACATCTGGATGCCATACAACACAAGAAACAAGGCTTAAAAGACACGTTAAGTGTTTTCTGAAGAAAGTGGGTCAGTAAACTACTAGCCGAAGACGAAAGGACTACCCTTCCCCAAGAACACAGTGCACGAAAAGCAAAATGTCAAACAGTACCTCAAGCAAAACAAAGGTGTGAGGCTGGCGGCCGGGCGGGCGCGGGGCCGCTACGAGTTGAGCCAGGGGTGCCGCAGGCACTCGCCGGCCGACGCGCGCTTCTCGGGCACCATCTCCAGCATGGGGATGAGGAAATCCGTGAACTGCGCGGCGTCCTCGTGGGGCCAGCCGTACTTCTCGACGAGCACGTCGAAGAGGCTCCAGGGCTTCAGCTTGGTGATGTGCCGCAGCTCCCCTGCCAACACAGACAGCGCCCGTGAGCCCCGAGCCCGGCCCGGCCCAGCCCGCGCGGCGGCGCCGGCGCCGCCTCCGGCCTGCTGGCGGTTCCAGGAAGGCGACGAGCGAGTGCGGAGCGGCGGCAGCGCCGGGCGGGCGAGCAGCGCCGCGGCCTCCCCTCCGGCGCCGCTCCGTGGGGTGCAGGGCACGCGCAGCCGCCCGGGCGCAACCGCCAACCTGGCGCTTTGGGCCCGGCCCGCGGCTGCAGCGGCGCCTCCAGCTGCACGGGGCTCCTTGCGGCCGCGCTGAGCACCAGGCGGCCGCGCAGGCAGCTCTGCTCCAGCCCTGGGTTTGAGCTGAGCTCTGAACAGCCGCGCAGGCAGCTCTGCTCCAGCCCCAGAGCTGAGCACTAAACAGCCACCCAGGCAGCTCTGCTCCAGCCCTGGCATTGAGCTGAGCACCAGGTGGCCACGCAGGCAGCTCTGCTCCAGCCCCGGGTTTGAGCTGGGCCCGAGGCCGGGCCACAGCTCGAGCGAGGCCCACGCTTCCCCACAGCGAGCGCCAGCACATGGGGGAGCAGAGCAAGTCCTGGGGGCCCGGGGCTCCTCCCCTGGGCGCCGCGTTTCACCCGCAGCAGCCGGTCCTGCTGCGCACAGAGCAGGAGGCTTCGGAGGCTGCTCTTCCTCCGCCTGTCCCCCACACACAGGGAGCCGGGCAGGCCCTGGCGCTGCCCCCAAGGGGCTTCCGAGATCCTGGGGCTGACTCTGAGATCCCCCCAAGCTTTGGGGAGGACAGTGGGTTGTCAGCCCCTGCTGGGAATCGCACATGATCTCATCCTATCTCCTGTTTCACACAGACACGCACACACGCTGCACCATCCTGCAGCCACACTCTTCTCCAACAAGGGGTCTGGAAACCCAAGGGCTGAGATGGGCTTCGTGCAACCGCAGCGCCCCTGTGGACCCAACTGGCGCCCCTTCCCAGGGCAGCAACCGCGAGGCCACCGAGACACCCACCGGCTGCTCCTGCTCTGACATGTTTGTACCCAGGCACCCAAGGGAAACACTTTGGATACAACTGTAAGGGAAAGTCACTGATGAAAGGTTTCCACCTGGATTTTTGATAATGAAGCATGTAGGAAATTGATCGAGAGGATAACAGAATTATCCCAATTGCCCCCCAAGTTGGGTCAAAGGGGCCACAGTGAGAGGCTGTCCTTGAAAACGAGGATTTAGGACAGAAGGAGATCACTTGTGTCTCTTGGGGTCTGCTGAGGTGAAGATGCTACTCCACTCTTCTTTGTTGGCCACAGCACAAAAGAACAGGGATCGTCTACAGAAGTCATCAGTGACCAATCTGAGATGCCTCACCAAGAAAGAGCAGGATGGATTATTGGACCGGAGGAGTGGATGACACCAAGAGCTGGTTACATGGCTGTAACTGGTGGAATCCACCACAGTTTCTGGGGAAGGGCTCCATAGGACTAACACAGAACGTGCCGGAAGGTCCTACGTTACAGCAAGGGCTGGAGAGGAACCTCTCCCTTCCCTCCCAATGCTTTTCCCAAGCAGCTTCCCTCAGGAACCTGAAGGAGCGAGGCTGGATGCCCCCACGTGCGCGGGCTCAGCAAGCCCAGATAGGCTGCAGAGGAGGAAGACGGACAGACCCAGGTCTAGAAGGTGAAGAGCTTTAAGTTCTAGTGCCAAAGCGTTAAGGATCTTTAAAGACAAACTGGCTTCCAGAGAGGCAACAGAGAAGCTATTCCTGGACCTAGGATAAATCAGGACCTTACAAAAGGAATACATTTGTGTTATTACAGGTAACAAGAAAATAATATTTTTTAAAAAATACTGCTATCTGAGGTCACAAACTGTTTCATGCAACCACTGAAAAGAAAGGCCTTTGTCCTAGTAACTCATTAGCTGGCAATAACCTAACTTTGTTGCCTGGGTCCGCAGGGGCACAATTCAAGCGTGTGCAGTTTGTCTCTGACGGGGAACGGGGAACTTGCCTATGGACAGCAGCAACACTCTGCTTTTCTAGCTTCTGCTCTGCAGTGTTAGTCTGTACCAGAACAAAGCAAAAGTCCTTCAGCGTCATCTGGTTAAAATGCTCTTAGGCACAAAATAGAGCAAAAAAAAAAAAAGATGTCTTGATTTTACTTCAGACTTCAAGTCTCATTTTTCCAAAGCAGAACCGGAGCTGCGTTTCCGAGCCCACATTGGCCCCGCAGCAGCACGGAGCTGCCGAGGGCTCCCAGGAGGGCAGCCCAGAGCAAGGCCCAGGGCTGCTCCCCACGGCACCGCCGCATCCCGGCATTCACATTCCTCTCCAAAGCCTTCCAGCTTTCCTCATTTATAGCATTTTTGTGATAACAGAATTATTAGTGTCATGGGAAAACACTACTTGGGCTGTTTGCTCCGTTATCTTGTATTTGTGATTTTGCTCTTTTCCATGAAACGGGTGACATCCACTCTGCTTACAGAGCAAGCTGGACTTAAACTTCAGGCGCCTCCATCCCACCAAGCAGGTGCCTCAAGGTGCCTCCATAGGCTCCTTCCTGAGGTTTGGGCCTCACAGGACAGCACCGAATCCCTCCATTCCCCACTCCGCAAACCTCTATCCTCCCACAGCAACCTTCTCCTCTCCAGACCGTGTCCACCCTTTCCGGCCGCGCCGGGAAGCGGCTGCTCCACCAGGATCCTGCAGCCCGTCTTCCCCTGCCCCTCTTCCCGCCTCACGGCCGGGAGAAGCCCCCTGTTGGTGCGCAGCGCCGCCTCCGGCCTCACGGCTCCCTCATGGTTGCCTCACGGTTCCCTCACGGCTCCCTCATGGTTCCCTCACAGCTCCCTCACAGCTCCCTCATGGTTCCCACACAGTTCCCTCACGGTTCCTGCAGTTCCCTCACGGCTCCCTCAACGGCTCCTCACGGTTCCCTCACAGTTCCCTCACGGTTCCTCACGGCTCCCTCGTGGCCCGCGCTCAACGCCCGGTCTGCCCAGGGCCGCCCAACACGCCACACGAGATGGCGGACGGTCACACAGGCCGCTGGCTCCAGGACTTCCCCAGTTCTCATGGCAAGGGGCGCTCAAGCAAGGCCCCACGTGCAGCTTAGTCCCTCAGACGTTACCAGAGGCGCCGTGAGGGCGGCGCGCGCAGAGCTCCCGCCACAGCCCTGTCAGCCACGGCAGCCTCCTAAGGCTGGGCTTAAGAGGGGGCTGGCAGCCCGCGGGGCACCTCCTGCCCACACGTCCCTGTGGCGCTGCTTTAATCCCCACCAAGAGCCCGCGCCGGACACATCGCGTCACGCACAACCAGACGGGGTGACGCTCAGTGTCCAACCAAGCCCAAAGCTGTAAGTGTTACTGGTGACTCCTCACACTCACGTAGGCGTTCGCCAACAGACTCACAACAGCATCAGCTAATATCCACTTTTTTGCTTACAACACAATAGATTTTAAGCAAAAAAAAAAAAAAAATCAACACTGCAAAGGTTTGCTTTTCTTAGGCGGCCAAGTTCGCACCAAAGTTCTTCTTTCACAAGAGCTCTCCATTTAAATGGACATATTTCTTCAGCACCCATAAATGAATGAACATATTCTCCTTTTGGATAGTATTATGCTTTAAATTAGTGTTGCATAAATACCGTTACCTTTTTTGGTGAAAAACTCCTTGGAATATTTCCCCAACATAGCGTATTTTCGAGGGATTTTTCCCAGCAGTTCAATGATCAATGCTATGTGGTCTGCATTGGAGAACATTGCCAGCAAAACAGAAACATACAACAGTTTAATCAGTACATTGCATGCACACACTAACACTGGCCCGGTACAGACAGAAATAGATTGATCCTGGTAAAACAGACATGTGCACACCAGTCAGTGTGTTGAGAAGGCTAACGGGGCTGCTTAGGAAAAACACTTTGAGCAAAATTCCCTTGTCAAAAAGACATCTGAGCATCAGCTACTATATATGTGTTTTGCTATACAATTTAAAATGTACTAGTAGTTTTTTCTTTTTTTTTTTTTTTTTTTTGAAGTTTAGCTAAAGAAGTTGACTTTGTTGAGCTTTCTGCCTCTAATTCATGTGAATTTGTTTTGCAAAAATATTTTTTTGTTGCTAGATTTGAGAAGATGCTCTTTCGTGGGCCATGTTACAACCAGCAACAGCAATTCCACTTCTGTCTGCATCACGGCACCTTTCAAAAAGAAGAGGTACTACCTCTGCGATTGAAGAATTCCCGAGAATATTTTCCAGATAGAGCAAAGTGCCTTGGGATATTGCCTAGCAGCTCTATGATGTGTGCTATGTGGTCTATGAGGGAGAGAAAAAAAGGATACGGGAGTGGAAGGGGCAGGGAAAGGATGGGATAAAAAGAAGAGGAAAGAAACTGGAATTAGTAAAAAATCAGAAATAGTTTCAAAACAACAATGTTTGCAGCAAATCCATGCAGAGGTTTCCAGGATCAGCAGAGCTCTGGCATCATTAGCAGCACTTAGGAACAATGAATGATGCCCACGTTACCACCGCAAGGGCCTTTACAAGCAAACAAGCATGAAAATGGACAGGTACACAGATGGAAGCAGGAGTTAATTCTGGTTTTTAAAAAATTAGTAATCGCCTAATTCAAGTAAAAATACACAATGTAAACATTATTCCAATGTCAAACTCGTAAAGTTCAATTTTGACGTTTCTTTCAGAAACTAAAAAAAAAAATTGTTATTCTCAATCAGGTTTCCACACATATGCAGTCTTACAAGAAGGGCAGTTTAATTCCTTCAGGCAGGTGTTAGGTAGATGAGTATCTGCAGAAGGGAGTTTTTGCCCACCCTCTGCTGCTGGTGGGACTTAAAACTAAAAAGAAAAAAATTGTATTTATATTCTAAAACCGACGTGTATGAACAGTTCAATCAAATACAAAAATTAACCCCACCGTAAGTTTGCTAGAAACTTAAGAAGAAGAGTGTGAAAACATACAGAAACTCATAGATTTCTCCAAAGATTCATACCTTCGTCCCTGGAATAGTCTTCACCAGAATGTGGTTCAAACAAATAATCTCCGGTTGCTAGCTCAAATGCCTATAATGTAACAGATATATTTATGGGTATGTCAGAAATACTTCTTTTAATTTTATAACGTCAGTAAAACATGACAACTGTCTTGGAAGCAAGAAAAGAATTAACTTTGAAGCTAGATGCTTGCAAGGCCTGAAATCAGGCTGAAGAGTCAAGAAAGGCTCCTTACCTGGAAGTCCCTGTTCCTGAAGGATAGCGATGGCATGAGTGTCATTCCCAGCCATTCCCAGCCTTTCCCAGAATGGAGCCAGGCTGGACATGGGCAATGGGCAGGGAGCCTGAAGGCCTCCTGGGAGCAACGAGACGCCAGACAGGGAACACGGACCAAGGGCACGTGTCCAGCCAGCACCTCCTGGGGCTTAAGTGGCTCCCTGTATTTCTAGTATTCCTGGCATTCTCAAAAATATCGATCCTCTCTCTCAGGAAGTGGGAATGGGCTTCAGTTATTGATAAATAGTTATTGGTATAAGTTACTGATAAATACATTTCAACCTGCTAACATGTTATGTGCTAGTCATGTCAAAGAGATGGAAGTTGATGGAACTCGGAGTCATTCCTAGAGAATGAAGAGCTGCACTTGTATTTGAAGCCTTTATCTTTTAAAGATTCAATGCTGGAAATGGAAATTTAAAAGTCCAAATTGGAAATAAAACACATTTTTAACAATAATTAGCACTTTGCACTGGATAAGCTCTTCCTCCTTGATGACTCTAAAACTCAAGCTTTTTTATAAAGGTGTCTTTGCTGCTTCAGAAGTCATCAAAGTAAATACTGCAATCGTGGAATAAAATACTACAATTGATACTGATGAAGGCAATCAGAGCAGGTACCATGACGACAGATCCTTTCATTCCTCGCATGGATGCTAACCCTGCATCAAATCAATGACCAAACTCTCAAGAGAGCAGTGTTTCTCATTATGAACATGCACCTTAAAATCCTCAAAGCAGAGAAATAATGATGAGAGAAAATATTTGTATGTAAACAGGGACTAGCCTAGACAAAGCTGTAGAACATTCCTCTCTCCAGGTTTATTCTCATAGTACTACACTACCCAGAGAGCCAGAGGGGTCTAATTCCTTTAAGGTTATATAAGTATCAAGGTATTTCCTCTCTTACAGACCAGAAAAGTATTTGGAACTTGCTCCAGAAATCAGTCAGAAATTCCTGGCAAGGTGTTAGGAGGAGATTCCACTCCAGCAGATCACTTACTACACGATATTTGTTTCCTGAAAATAGACATGCTTTTCTGTTCCAACTCATAGTCCAGAGCTGTTGAGTCACCTGTAAATTTAACCTATTTACGGGCACTTGGCTTCCTCAAGCTGTGAACTGTGGAGTGATCCAAGTGGTCTGCTGCCAGAATAATTTATTGCCATCACAAATGCCAGTCTAGAAAGCAGACATGTCGTTCGTGGGCATTTCTGTCAATCCTACAAACAAATCTTTAATTTCTGATGTCACTAATCACCAAACTTTCACATTTTTTCCTCTACACTGAGTTCCAAATTGACAGCTTTCACCACACAGCTTTAAAAAACTTCAGAAATTATCAGGTGTTTAAATTAAAGCTTTTACATTAACCAAAATACATCACTGGTGAAGATCGCTAATTTGAACAGGGAGCATATTGTTATTATATTCAGATGTGACTGTGAAAACCGAAATGTTCCCTTCATCTCAAAGGAAAACGACTCATTCAAAAAGCTGGGACATCTTTTCCAGAACACACACTGCAGCACCAGATTTAGAAGGATTTTAAGAAATCTATACATATTAAATACAGATTCTTGGAGAACACAGGACATGTAGCTGAATTTCGATGCAGACACATACAAGTTTCTAGTCCCATAATGAAGTATTAGTAGCTGAATGTGTCTGTGTGAGATTAAAAAGATTAAATTGGAAAAACTGTAAAACTGTTCACAGAGAAGCACAAGAACTAAGTACAAAGCAGTGGCACGCACACTTGTAATTCTGACTAGAGTCAATTAGAAGTAAAAACTCTCCAAGATTTAGGATAATTATACAATAATTTTTCCTGGGCAGAAGCTTTTTTTTTCCCCCAAAGTTTTGATGCTGCTTCCTTTCCCTTTCTGTGCAGCTTTGTTGGTGTGCCCAGGATGGGCTGGAATTGCAGCTTCTTAGACAGAAGCCCAGAGCAGATGGGGCTGCAGGGCCCTGGGCAGGTTGCTCAGTGCAACCCTTCCCAAGCAGGGTCAGCTGGAGCGGGTTGCCCAGGGTTAACTTGGTCTCATCTTGTTCCAGGCACCACTGAGCAGAGCCTGGCCCCATCCTCTTCATGCTCTTCCACCACCTATCTCTGAACATTGCTAAGATCCATCCCCAAGTTGATGACATGACTCTCCTAAAGGACCATGTATGAAGAACATGGAAACATCTAGCTCGGCTGCACACACAGAGGTAATGCAGAGACAGCCCT
This sequence comes from Rhynchotus rufescens, assembly GCA_032273925.1. Lineage (NCBI taxonomy): Eukaryota > Metazoa > Chordata > Aves > Tinamiformes > Tinamidae > Rhynchotus > Rhynchotus rufescens. The sequence continues at coordinate 11,187 of JAVCKT010007366.1, forward strand.
GCCTCTAGGAGGTCCAGTAAATACCTCTATCAACAGTCCTCATCATCCACTTGGCCTGTGGATTCATCTGCAGCAAACTGTTAAGAGGTCCCTAGATATTTTAGGATGGACTCGTTCCATAATTAAAAACAAACAGAATTATTTGGGCAGCATTAAAAAGAAAATTATATCCTTGACCTAGATTTTTACCATAAACAAACACAACCAGACTCAATGTTAAAAATGCATTAATGAGCAGGTGAGTAGCAAACAGGACACTGGGAACTGCAGCAGTCAGGATTCTTCTACCTGCTAAATTGGCATGAAAACGTGTGGTGCAGGTTTTGGAGCCCTGTTCCTGCCTCAGTGCAGACAGCAAGTGACACCAAAGGAAGGGATCTTGGCTACTAATGTCCACAGTGACATCTCCAGAAATACACTGATGTTTTGCACTTACTTATCACATTTCTGCATTTATAATCTCTTTATAGGAACTGCAGGAACACAAAACCACCGGGTCTCCCTTAATTCACAGCTGGCTCAACATCTGGGGCAGGATGGGGACCTGGAGCCCCAGCCCATTGAGCTGTCTGGACGCAAGCCAGCAGTGCTCTCTTGTGGCAAGGCAGACTAACCACATCCAGGCTGTGCCAACAGCAGCATTCCCAGTTCATCCCAGGGGAACAGCATTCCCCTCTCCCCAGCACCCACATGGTCCTATCTGGAGAACTGTGACTGCTTGGGGACCCGCAGCAGGGGACATGGACAAGGTGCTGGGAAACGGGCAGCGTGGGAGCAGCGAGAGGGCAGGAGCTCGGCCCTGGGCTGCAGCTCCATCACCTGGAGAAGGGAAGGCCAAGATCTCTTTTGAAAATAGCCAAAAAAAAATAAAAAATTTTGACAGAAACTCTGGCTTTGAATTATCACAATCACTTTTTGCTGATTTTGACATACACCGCAGCAGAAACCAGTACTCCAATTTTTAAACGAGAGCAATAAATACTACATGGCATATTTAACATATGACACAAAAGCCCCAGGCAATCACCCAGCTTTACAGGCTGTGTTTGCAAACGTGGCTTACCACTTCCTCATGGTTAGCACAAAATCCAGTCTAAGCTACAACACCTGGAGAACCTTTCAGCTGAAAGGGCCGCACTGCTGCTCCAAAGGCTCTGGAGAGGCCACCCTCCCTCTGTCCCTGCCACGTGACTGCAAAGGGACCTTCCTCCACACCAAACTGCTGGAATCATCTACCATTGGAAACAGCCACATTTCCAGTGTCTGACAGCTGTGTTCCCAGTCTGCTGACTGGAAATGGAGGTACATCTAGGTAAAGGTGTCTGGAAGACGCCTGGATTCACGTGAACTGCATCAGGTTGCCTGCAAACCTTCTACGAAGCCCTAGTTGAAAATGAGCAGCAAACCATAGGTCAGAATCTACTACTGCAACTAACCAGATCCAGCTCTAAGCCAAAGTTTCTCCACCTAGTCGAAATGAAAAGTGAGAGGATTGTAAAACTGCCTCAAAAATAGGTTTTGTCTAAAAAGTCATTCCCCCAGTTAAGTGGGAGCAGAGCAAGAGCAGCAGAAGGCTGTTCGGGATGAGTACTCCAGCTGACAGTGTGCTTGCTCCTCAGCAGCTCTCCCAAGAGTCAGGCAATGGAAAGAATATAGAAGGAATCTGCCTGGTTACTGCCCTGGACAAAAGGCCACGCATACAAAGCACAGACACTCATGGGGTGCTTGAAAAGGGATCAGGTTTCTCTTGTTTCCTGCTCTCTGATCTTAGAATCATGCAAATCCCATGTGGTTGCTCTGGAAAGCCACTGTATGTTCAGAAAAATCATTTTCTTTTGAACGTTTCAGGTTGTCCACCCACCACCTTCAAAGCAAAAGGGTGTACAGTGATTAATAACAGCATTTTGCACTGTATCTGCCTACTGAAAAATATGTGCACAGCGACTTGAGCTCTTCTTTTCTCCCAAAGATATTTTTGGGCAGCCTGAGGCTTCTCATCTCACCTTCTGTAGGTGCCACACACATGTGCTGACATGGCGATACTCATGAACCTATGAAGACATGATTATTTCCTCCTATTTACAATACACTTAGGACACTTGCTGTCAGCCTACAGCTATGGTCTACAAGCTGTTGCTTCTTATAAAAAGGAGGTATTTCAGGAATCACAGCTCTCCACAACAACCACCTCAGAAAGATATTAGAGAAACATTGTCTTGCCGATGTCTTAACTTGTGACTTACTCGGGTCCTCCCCACAGCCTACACAAGATTATACAGCCTGGACAACAAAACTCACATGACGAGACTCACCATTTCAGGTGCTCTTCCCATCTCCAATCCAAAGAGCCTGGAAAACCAATGGGATTATTTTGCCCACAGCCATTTCCAGGAGCAATGCAAAGGGATGCCCTCTCTGCTAGCACCAACTGCCTTATTTTGCCAGGATTTCTTGGCAGCAGCAGGGGAGTACTGCGTGCCACGGCCTTCTGGATTTAGGAAATCTGCTATATCACGCAGTGCCTGCTTGGCTGACGCTCCACAGAAAGCAATAATCCTCTAACTTCTGCAAATGTGGACATTCAGCCTGAAAAAACAACATGACCAAGGGTGGTTTCAATTCTGTCAAAGGCATCACTGGCTCCAAATTGGCTTTTTTTTTTCTGAGAAAACAAGGGAGATGCACCTCCATGTCAGCGTATCTAGAACAGGGCATTTAATAACTGTGGGGAGAGAGTCCCCAGTGTCTAGCTCTGGCATGAGAGCAGTAGAGGAGCCCACATTTAGATAAACAGGCCATGTTCTGAAAAAATGAAAAGAGGAGAGAGAGGAGAGAGAGGAGAGAGGAGAGAGGAGAGGAGAGGAGAGAAACCCACCACGCAATTCCCTTAGCAATATATGTAAATGTCCAGCAAATGATCTCAACAATCACTCAGGCCTGGGGCATCGCACTCCTTTCTCCTTGTATTTTTATTTTTTAAGATTTAGATTAGCTGAGCTGGTACTGCCCTGAGGAAATCCCCCTCTCATCCTTTAAATCTGCTTTGAAGTCCAGCTTTTCATGTTTGGGGCACAAGAACTGGACCATGATGAAGCATCTAAAATTAGAAGATTCAGCTCGCAGGCTGCTGGCTTACACTGCTACTTACTCACTGACACGATGGCAAAAGAAAAGTCCTGGACAGTTATTAGCAGGGAGCTATTTCTCCATCTTTTACATGTCTCATCTCTGCTCAGCTACTACCTTATTATTCTTTGAATCCGCATTAATTCCCATCATTCATATCTGGCACACACTTCTGCACACTAAGTATCATTATCTTTCAGGAGATAAATGGGGACAAGAGAGCTTAAGACAAAATCATTATGAAAATAAGGCACGGAATCGATAATTTTGTTGCACAGCTCCCGGCCCAAAGACAAATTCAGGGCAAAATGCCTCCTTTCCGGGCAGACCAATACTGGTCACAAACATAAGGTTTCTGACAGAGGGACATGAAGTATTCGATGCCCCTCCTGAACACAACACCAAGCTTCCCATCACATTTTAACACATAGTCCTTAATTAATGATCTGTTTAAAGCAATATATGAGAAATACAATCTAAAATAAGCACAGGTGTCAGCCAGCAGAACCACCTCGTGCGTGCCTGGTTTTATTAGGCCAGGTTTAGAAGAAGGGAAACTAGGGGGGGGAAAGGTAATGACAACACTGCTAACACCTCCATTTGTATGTGCAGCTTCCAAAAATGTCCTTAACGATGACATTGGGCCTGTTGTGCAAGCAAAGGAATGTGACAAAGAAGTGGGGAATCTCTCAGTATCCCAGTGAATTTGAGGTTTTGGGCAACATGGCTAATGGGCTGACTGGGCTGTTTCTTGTCACAGCAAAATACACAGCCCCTCCAGCTCCTGCTGCAGACAAACCCTTTGAAAACACACACAACAGCAACCACCACGGCATAAAGTGAACTAAACATGGAAACAAGAGTAATGTGACCTAGAGGGACACTTCAGGAACCACATCTAGGTTCAAGAAAGCAAACCTCGAGGAGCAAGTGGGACTACACTGGCTTTAAAACACTGCAGTACAGTTCCTGGATGCTCCGGGAACTGCAGAGAATCAGATCAACATTTCCAAAGATGGGCAAGGTAAATAAGCTCTTGGTGTCTGTGCAGCTCCACATCAGGGATATTCCCCTTGCCCCTTAATCTCAATTATAAATTCTCTGCAGAAAAGCACTGTTACTGACTTCAGTTAAAACCCACCTCACAGAGCTGTATTCCAGCTGATACTGGGATTCACACCACTCTGACCCATTTTCCAACCATACCAGAATGAAAGCAGCTCACAAACTGTAAATTTCTGGGGCAAACACCTCATCTCCACCTTTCCCCTGACTGCACTTACACAATGAAGACAACTGAATACATCAACCATATGGTACTGCTGCAAAACTATTACATTTCCACAGTATAAGTGTATGGCCTGACAGAATTCCAATGTTTCTGCCTCAACTACTTTGCTGTCCTTAAAGCTTACATAATGAAAAAAAAGCAGCGTATTTTTTCATGAAATTACTACGATTTCATAAATAATTGTGAACCTAAACAAATGGCAAAGATTCTTTAGATTTTCGGGACATAAAGTTTTGAGTTCATAAGGGATTTCCATATAGAAAGCAATACAGTTTATATAACATGAATAAAGATATAAGGGTCAGGATGACTCTCATAGAACAGAACAGCCCTGTATCTCCTGGCACGTTCATCTTCAACCACTCTCACAGCATTACAATTTCTTAAAATTCAGTCACTATAAAGGGTTAAATTCAAATAAACAGTTTTCATACATATGCTTAAAACTCATACACACTGCCAGTAACCACTGCTCTGCCAAAGACACTTTCCCTATTTAAAAGGAATAAGAAAGTCATCTATAAATCATGCCAAATATTATAAGAGCACCAAATTCCCAAAGTGTGAAACTGTTACTAAATACCCCATTTTATTTAAAGGCAAATTTAGCCTGATTTGTGTGGCTCTAGCTACAGGGCTGACTCTAAAACTAGCAGGATGTAGTGCACCTATGCAAGCCTTAAGGAAGGAGACTATAGAAACCAAAGAAAGGTACTAAATAGAAATGAGGTTAGCAGAAAATATCATCTATTAGGAATGAAAAAGTAATTTTTCTACAGTAATTTTCTCCTTAATTAACCAAAGAATCATTAAAGAGCTCAAAGAATTCACAATTTAGATTTCTCGGCGCCTAACCTTTACATTGACATTCAAACTTCATAAATTAGCAGATGCCAAACTTGAACAGCTGATCCAACTGGGAAACATTCATGGATGATTCTGCATTATCTTTGCTAGGAAAAGTAGCAAAAAAAAAAATTTAAATGTGAGTCTAACAAACACTTCAGCCATAGGACCATAACTGTGGAATGTCCTTTGGCTTTGTTTTCAAAGCAACAGAAAAATTCTAGATTTTGCCTCAAAATGGATAAGTAAATTCAATCTTTCATGTGTATTAAGGCAGAATTAAGTATTAAACTCTCAGAGAAATCATACTTTCATTTTTGCTTATGAGTTAGTTACTTCCAACACATGGCTTGCTGAGCTTCTAGCTGTAGGATTTTATGTCCTTTTCCATCCTCCTCCTCTCCCTCCGAGTTCTGCAATTCTTCTCCTCACCCACGCCTGCAACTGTGTCTAGTATTTGAGTCTCCTCCTCCTCCTCCTCCTCACACATTCTTTTCAGACATGAATTTGTAAGGTATCAAGATCTGAACGTGTTTTCACTTTTAAAATAGAGAAAAGTATTTCCAAATGTATTTCTAAAACTATCTCTAATGAGTACACATATACAGCTTGTTTGTCCTCAAAGAGACATCGCCTACAGAACATTTCAAATAGTCTTGAAAGATTCAGTTTTTTTCCTAATGTTAAAATATTTTTTAAAATGCATCATTTCAGTTTTTCTGTGTGTTAAAATGAATTCTACAGAGCTTTAAGCACATGTTTTCCTAATAAACAAAATTTCTTCCCATCAAGTCTACAACCTGTCATCTGCCAACCGAATCTGATGAATGCTTTCACTGAAGGTGGTAAGAGTTTTACATATTTAATGTTTTATTATTTTATGGAAGCAAAGCAAAGGAAACATAGCAAACATTTGCACAGATTCTAGTATCTAGCCACTCCTGAAGAAAGCATGCAATTGTACTATTTCAGTTCAATTTCAACATTCATAATAAACATAAAACTCCTTGCAAATTTGCATCTTTTTGGCTGCAAGCTTAAAATGCATCAAAGTAAAATTAGAAACTTCCTCAAATACAATTCCTTTTGATTGAGGATGCTTAAGAGATTGAAATAAAAGATAAAAAAAAAACCAAAAAAACAAACAGCAGCAATTTGATACTACATCATTTATAACTATGTATTTATATCAGAATGTCAGAATCATCCTAGTCAGGTTCCCCCACTAAATACACAATTGTTTCTTTGGAGGATTATTCTTATAAAACAGAAGTTTTATTGCTCTTACCATACATGCTGTACTCCAGATATCAGCAGGTGTACTGTAACCTGCTCCTATTAAAACCTCTATGGATCTATATTGTCTTGTCTGGATGTCTTCTGTGAAGTGTTTATGCTGCAATAGAAAGAATTGCATTAATGGGGAAAAAAAAGAACACTAAGATGGTCTGTTCTAAATAACGAGGGCTAAACCACCGTGATGCAGTTGTACTTACCACCCAGCAGGCGTTCCCCAGGTCAGCAATTTTAACTCTAATTTTATCTGCATTTCTCGGGTCCAGAGGATTCACCAGTAAGTCAGCAGCACGAGTTTTTGCTAACACAAGTGAAAAGCAGAACAGTTAGTGCTTAGAACACACTGTTCATTTGTGTGAGCAGTTTTGCCTTGTCAGGTTTTGTAATACCTTGCAGGTATCCAAATGATTTGCTGAATGTTATGAGAAGTTAAAGCAACATAGGTAGGATTTGTTACATGGAATTCTAAATATCTTTATACATTTTAAGTCTAAATGGTTTGCATTTCTGAACAAAATGCCAAATGACTATTATTAAAATATCTGGAGGTGCTCCTAAGCAGAAATGGTGCGTATGTTTCCAAGAACAGATTCAGAAGGAAAATGTTAAATCTCAATCTCCAAGAATTCCACATCAAAGACACATTCTTAGAAGAGCTTGGTTAAGAAAATAATTCAACATATCTATCGTGGGCTAAAGTACATGAAATGTGGCTGTATCTTTTTTAATCTGTCCCACGGAGGAGAAGACTCACCACCATTTGCCTCATTTCAGACCCCTGGGACCATGACCCCTTTCACAAATAAATCAGGATTGAATCTCAGTTCAAGACTAGGATGGTGCTAAATGAAGGAGGTACCAGATCAGAAGGCATCTGGGACTGCAGGAGGAGTGAAGAGCCATCAGTGAAACTGGTTTGAAAGCTGTAAGAGGCATTAAAAAGGGAGCTAGAGGAAAGAAAGTCCAGCCAAGCAGGAGCGACTGAAATCGGAGCTGCCTGGACTGCAAATTTCAATGATCAGTCAAGGGAGGGAGACAAAAAGTTAGCTGGGAAAGCCCAGAGCAGGGTCAGCCAGGAGGGAAAGCACAGGACTGAGTGGCAGATAAAGGCAGGAGGAAGGTGGAAGGGGCAGTGACCTCAAGGACAGAGTCCTCTACAAAAGCTGGGACAGAGTGTAGGGCTCACATTCTAAAAAAGCCCTGAGAGATGGCACAAAACCAAAGTACACTAGCATACTATATCACGGTTGCAATATTTAGCGCTTAAAAGGAATTATTAAATTCAATACTAACTTAAGATCTTCCTTTAAGCACATGCTGTCTTTACAGTCTTTATGAACACAATCACATGCACTGTTCAAAAAAATAACACGTTTCTCCTCAGTTCAGTGGCTCTACCAAAGAAAAGTTACTGCCTAAGAACTCCTTGCCCCTCTTCTTGCTGGAGGTGGAAGGTTTGCAATAAATAAACCAGGGGAACAAAGGAAGGGAAAGAAAGGCCTTGGCAGCAGGACATCTATGGTGAGATCCCATGCAAGTGCCTACACTCAGAGTTTTCTTCAGGAACTTGCTAAGTTTGTGACCCATATTTTCCAAGACGAGACCTTGGATTCTGTTTTGACAAATGCTGATGATTCACAGCTGCAGGTGAGGTCAGGAAAAGTGTGGGTTTTAGCAAGTACACTCTCAAAAAAATGTATCCTAAGGAGCTCAACCTGAGCACAACCCTAATGAGTATTTCTGATCTTTGCTTTTGTGCGTCCTAGTTCTGTAGAGCTGAGATATATCACCTCCTCTTCGCAGAGTCACACCATGGCAATGTACCTAGTAAACACTCAAACGTGGGGATGAGGAGGAGAGTCATGAGGAAAGAAATAATTCTATCTTAAGAGCATTTGATCCCATGGCGAAAATTTAAAAAAAAAAAAAAGAAAACTGCTGCTCAATCACAGAGCACCAAGGCAGGGACCAAGGAGAGTGTCCTGGATAAATGAAACCTTGTCCTTGAGCATGGGCAGCAATGGCTGCACAGAGAGGAGCAACTGAAGACATCCAAACAAGATAAAAAGGACCGAAGTTATAGTAAAAAGCAGTATCACTTAAAAATTTTGAACATCCTACAATGCTCCCAGCCTTTCTCTTTCTACATACTGTTTTATTCCCATTTAGCTCAACATTGTCATTGACTCCTTTCATCTAAGTCACATTTAGCTCTTCCTCTTTCTAAGGAAGGTGTGAGCTGTGGCTGAACTCACTCCCTTCCTACTTTCCTGGCACACGAGGCTTCCAAACTGCTCCCAGCACGACACCATCAAGGACAAACCAAGCAGGCTCCTCGCATAAGCTTGACTATGGCAGAGAAAAGACATCAAAGTCACCACAAGAAGCAATAGCCAAAAGCTGCAGCTTCACAAATCCAGTGAGGCACAAATCCCTTAAAACAATTCGAAGGACTGACCAGTGGAACAAACTACAAACATACTGTGTTTTTTTTTTTCTTCATCCATTTGTCAAGATCAAGAGCAGGAACCTCTCTGGAAAATATGTTTTAAGCCATACTCAAGCACTAAACTCAATAGAAGGGTGAATTATTGACTTGTTATAAACATAAAATCAGGTTACATGATTTCATGATCGCCTTCTGCCTCAAACTTTGCTTACTTGCACCTATTTCTTCCTCTTCTCTTTCCTGTGTAGACTGTTCTGTCAATACAAATGCATTGCTTACAAGTTCTTATCAAGTAAATTTACCTAATACTTTTAAAAGCATGTTCTATGGTAGAAGCAAATAAATTACTGTTTTGCTTTTCTGTTAAATTTTAGGTTGGCCAAATTGTTTGAATTTAACAGGAATTCTTTTGTATTGTGTTCAAAACTACATCTATCAAGCTCCTAGAGTTGAATGCAGGGAAAAGCATCCAATTTGCCTGAAGTAAGCTTAGCCACTGCCTTTCATCAGAAAATAGTACACATTTTTCTTAACTGAATTGTTGCCTTTCAATTCCATTCAATTCGCTCTTTTATTTTTAAATGTAATTTAAACCTGTGGTACTAGGCAAGAGATTTGAATCAAATCAGGGCATTTTTCTTCTTTCTTTCTATTTCTTAAAGTCATTCAAAACTAACACATTGGCTTTTTTCTTGAATGTTGGTCCTACAAGGTAGAAATTCACCAGAATGTTTTTGGATCAAAGTAACCAAAATTCTCCTCTTCATTTCTAGACACCCAATCTACCTTTCTACCACAGGCTTCCTAAGATGAAATATGAAATTTAAAATAATCATAACTGAGTTTTTGCATTCACACAATATAAAAATCAACGAGCAAAATATTCCTGGTGGATGCAACCAGGAAGGTTAATTCAACTTGCATGGACAAAGGGGTTCCCAGGAGAGGGTTGCAGCCATTCCCCAATCCTGGAATATCTGAGTCCACATCCCCCTTCCTGCTCAAGCCTGAGGAGTGCTTAGGAGACAGAGTATTTGGGGGAAGACTGTATGGATTTCTCCCAGTGCGGAGGCTGGCACAGACACCATCTTTTCAGTGGGCACCCCTCAGACTCTGGCAGGAAGCAGAGCAGGACGCAGGTCTGGCCCTTACCCAGAAAAAGGGGTTTAAAACAGTGTAGGCAAATCCACAGTAAGGGCCAACCCTGCTGAGATGGGCTAGCCCTACTGCACAAGCTAAGGAAGGGGCTGTGACAGAATCCTTTTCTGCTACTGAAAGAAGCACACGATGGCCTGTCACCTAAGGCTTAGTACTACTGATTCCCCCCGCAAAAAGATAATTCTCACCAAAGCAACATTTTTTCACCAAAAGCAAACAAAAGTAAAATCTGCATACGTGTGGCACTGAATAGAGAAAAAAAAATCCAACACATCTATAAGGTTTAAACCCATTACTCATTCTGCACAGGACTTCACCCGCAGCTCCATGAGACCCCAAGGACACCAAGGGCAAAACTCACTTTTAGATATGGCACCAAAGGCAAAACTCACTTTTAGGCAAATCCCCAGTGCTTGAAGCTGAAACTGTTCTGCTCCTGTCATGAGATGGGCTGCTCTCCTCTCTTTCAGTTACAGTTGATCCTTCAGAAACAGCAGAACCACAAGCTACAGACTCTAGAGCCCCAGAAAACACTGAAGCTGAAAATTCAGAGAACTGTGACTCAGGAATTTTGTGACGTCCATTTGGCAATTCACCATTAAATTGTTCATAGGAGCTGCTATAAGAGTAATCACTTTTTGTATTTGGCTCATCAAGATTATATTCCTCTGGATTTGGACATTCTTCCTCTTCCTCATCTTCATCTTCAATCTGCTGTTCCAATAGGAAAGGGCCATTCACAATATGGCCGTTTGTTTTGGGGGATTCTATCCACTTAGGGTCTGTAGAGTCGGAGTTGACAAGTTCCTGTTCAACATCATCATCTTTTTCAGTGTTTTCTTTCTCTGTGTCTTCTTTTTCATCCTGATCTTCTGCTTCACCTGAAAAAAATTAACGAGCAACAATTAGGTCATACCCAGGTCAGAATTAGGCATTTGGAATTTTTTACTCTTCAGAAGTCTGGGACTTCAGAAGTCCATGACTTCTGGAACAGCACAAAAAGAAACACTGAATATCACTGAAATACGGTAAGACCTTAAAGTCTAAATTAAAGGTGAGATGAAAAAACTAATAAGGCTGTTACCAAGGGATCAATTCAGAGAAGAATGGCATGAAAGTCTTGAAAATAAGCACCTGTGCAAGACAGAAAGTCTTGAAAATAAGCACTAAGTACAAGTCTATGATTCAATCACCATCAATCAGGGAGGTAGGAAAATTCACAGTATGGGGAAGGAAGGGAGGAAGGGAGGAAGGGAGGAAGGGAGGGAGGAAGGGAGGAAGGGAGGAAGGGAG
>JAVCKT010007366.1:29407-40592 GCA_032273925.1 Rhynchotus rufescens
TGATGCTAATTCTTGGTTTTTTTTTTTTTTTTTTTTTGGAATGGGCTCCTTCTAAAACAGACTAATGCTCTGTATTTTACTATCCACAGCAAGGGCCCTAGAGTTAACTAAATTGACACTTCCAATCATCCCCACCACAAACAAAAGGGATTGCCACAAGCAACCACTTTTCCATGCCGCAGGGTCATCTCTTTTGGGACAGTTCATATAACTCTTCCCCAGGGAAAAATACTGCTTAAAACTGAAATTTCTTATTAAGAAATTCAGCTCCCAGCTGCATTTTAAAAAAAAAAGTCTCAGTGTTACAAATGTACTCCAATTTTTTTTTTAAAAAAAGGTATTTTCCCAACTGTAGTATCCAGGAGTTCTTTCAGTTTAGAGCTTGCTGTACAGCAACACCAGCACAACCTTTTTAGAACGTGTGTGTATTTTCTCTCAAAAAGTGGTCTTTTTCCAGCCTCACAAAATGTAAATCTTCCTCTTCCAGGACTAAGCAGTTTCTCTTGTGAACTGTCTGAACCACTTGGGGCTCTGGAGATCATGCGATTCAACCCTCCTCCTCCCTAGTCAAAGACAAACCATTTTTTGGAGTGGGATCTATGCTCCAAATGAGGCCAGATTGCTCAAGAGCATTTTGCCAGTTCACCTTCTGAGTGAATTCTGAGTGAAGAATGGTCTTCCTAATATGTAATGAGTGTCCTTTTTTTGGAAACCTGCATGCATTGCCTCTTGCCCCACCTCTGGGCATCTCCAAGAGCAGTTTGTCTCCATCTTCTCTATACCCACTCAGTACATAGTTGGAAACCGCCTCTAGCTTCCCATCTCTTCCTAAAACTGAACAAACAAAGCTCTCCCCACTCCTCATACATCACCTTGGTGGTCCTCCACTGGGCTCACTTGAGCACATCAGTGTCTCGTACCATGGAGCCTGGCATTCCAAACACAATTTCAGAAGTGCCAAAGCTAAGGAGAACAATCATCTTCACCAACCTGCTGCTTCCTCTTTCTTCAGTGTGCAGCCCACCACAGGAGATGCTAAGGTGAAAGCCTCCCATAAGAACCAGGGCTGGGATTAGGAGGCTTATTCCAGTTATCTAAAGAAGTTCTTCATCTACTCCTGGAAATGGCAGCCCATAGCAGGACCTAGGGTAATGTCACTCCTGCTGGTCTTCCCCTGGCCCTGACCCAGCCAGCACATCACCCACTGTACAGGATTCAAGCTCTTAAATTACTCTTTTGTGTAGAAGCCAACTCTTCTTCCCTGCCTAAAGGGGCACTTGAGGGACATTCATTCAGTCATGAATAGCATGAAAACCTGGAGAGCCTCCTCCAAAACCCCTTTGGGCAACTCCTTACTGGTCACACTTCTTATGGCCTCCATCCCTGAAGACCCCGCCTGAGAGCCCTGCCCTCCCAGGCCACAGGGGCCTGGTGGCAAAGTCCCTGTGAGCTGGGTTCAATAGTTCACACTTCCCACCCAAAAAGCAGTGGGTTTTCCCTGGGATCTGTTGGGTGGTCTGGTACAGAGCCTGTTTCTGCAGTCAGCGTAATGAGGTCCCAGTGAAGTATGTGAGGGAGCTCCTAAACCTGGCTTTGCTGCTACAGCCTGACTTTGAGGCAACTATATCATTTGAAACTCCCAGTTTTCAGTCAAACTCCAGGACGACAATGCAACAAAGCAAAAATATTACAAACAAAAAAAGACAGTATTTACTGAAAAGAGTGGTTATACATATGCACATATAATATAAATACACACACTCCTAACATGATAGACAGTTTACGAATTCTAATATATGTAATACCAATGAAAGGTAATACAAATTTCTTTAAGTGCCAAACTGAAAATATTTCTTTGGTCATTTGTAGAAATTAATGGTATATGATTTAAATGTATATACAAAATCATATACAGAAACATTATCTATAGTTTTTCCTTGTCAAGACACCATTTCTCCTTAAGATTACCTCACAGTAATTTGGCTTTCATGCAGTAAGACAATATATTTCGAAAAAAATATCTGTGAGATTTTCTGAACTGCTAACCATGCTGGTACTTTCACTCTAAAACAACTTAAATATAGAAAGAGAACAGATTTTTTTTTAAAAAAAGGATTTCCTTTAGGACACATCTTTTAGATAGATGTACAATTCTTGTTCGGTCTTATAATTGTATATTATTTCCCAATGCTCTGATGTTGCATTTTCCAGGGAGCTTCATAAGAAGCAGGACATACTGAAGGTTTTGCTAAACAAATTGCAATTGAGTATGAATATCCCTACAAATGTATAATGACTCATTATTTCAGTTTTTTGTTTTCTAAAGTAGCACAGGAAACTCCCGTATTAGTTGGGTATTTTGATGATAAGATACAGTATACAGAAATGCAGGCCATCTAGGAAGACATTCTTGCAAACTCTCCCTTGGGCTGCCTATAAAATTAACTTAACCGAGATTTGTTAGCAAGATTTCATTTGAAATGTCATTATTTTAACCTCCAGACTGTTAACAATTGTGGGAGAAGCTAATTAGAACTTTAACGAATCTTACCTGTCGAATTATACTTTTTACACAACGGATGGGAAGGCCTTGATAATTGGACTTGATTATCCATTTTAAGAGGTGATGCCCAAGTACCTCGAAGACCATACAGACATCTGAGATTTAATTAAGGAAAATTTCCAAAGAAACTTGCTGATTAGATCAACCACATTTTTTTTTCAGCACTGGCTAAAGCACTCATTGTCCTAGAAGAAAACAGGTTATCTTGAACTAAGCAAAGTATGTGCAAGAACAGCACCTAAATCCAAACAAGTAAAACATTTTAATGAGGCAATTCTTGTTAGCTATGTCTAAAAGCAAAAACAGTATGAACGTAAAAAATGAAACAGTTACTTGCAAAAAATAACTGTTTTTTCACAGAACAGCTAAGGTTTGAAGGCCCTTTCGGAGACCAGCTATTTTGTTTTAACTTGAAGTAGTTCAAAACACTGATTTGTCTTATTATCTGTCATTTCTAATAAGTTTTAAATGAAACCAATAGAAGATTTTAACAACAGATGACAGAAGCAACAAAGTTTATAAAATGAGATATACTCCTGTCAACCAGAGACCTGTCAACCAGAGACCAGACCAGACCAACACCTGTCAACCAGAGACCAGAAAAATAAAAGAGGGGTCCTCTTCAAAAACTACTTCAGAAGTTTTCACCACACAGAGTAAATGCAATCATTGAAGACATCAGTAATAAAGAAAATGCATAACTCAGAAAAAACAATATACAAACAAAAACCCAGCAAGTTACTTGAACCTTGCCACCAAATCTTGCCACCAAATGAGACACGCAGAGAAGAGCATTAGAAGAGAGCAAGAAACTCCAGTGATTCATGGTTCTGGGAGATATTAAATTGGGAGATTCTAGACTCGTGGATAGTTTATTCATCTATGAAGAAAACATTCAACTTAATTGCAAGTTTTAGCATCCACAACATCCTGACAAGTAAGTGCACGATTTCACTCTACAGCGTTAATCTTCACACATAAACTGGGAATAATTTTGCAGTGGCAAACTGAGAAGAACATTAAAATCTCAACTGCAGGATATGGTAGCTTTGCAAAGACTAATACAAAACCAATATAGGAAAATGAATTAGTGGATGGATGCAAAATGATATTCCTGCTCCAGGAAAATCTCAACAGATGGAAATTAGCCTGAATCTGTATTTCACAATTACTGACAGAGAAACATATCATTAGGGGAGGTATTTTACCTGACTTAGCAAAGTTATATTAACTACAGCCTTGACAAGGATTTCATAGTCATTACTTTAACTTAAGTTAAAATGAGATTTGTCCATGAATCTACCATTTATATTCTTCTTCCCAGTACCTACCAATATTCATAAAGTTAAATGAAGTTTTAAAATCTGCATCACCTATTCTGTAGCTAGACTGAAAGACAAAAGTTCAAAGTACTTTGTGAAGAACTGGATCATTTTGATTGTTGCCACTCGCTCATTTCATCAGATATTCCTTAATCCCTGTACTAGGAGAGACAGTGAATAATCATTTCCTATTCGTATTAATTAATCTACTCAGATTATAAATCCCTGTTCCATTCAGAAGAGGAAACAGTCTTGGTTGTCTAACCATACACACATCCAGAGTGAACAGAAATCACCACTGAAGCATGCAATCAAAGAGGATGAGTTGAGCACACTCAGTTAGTTCTACAAGTCTTATTAATCTGCCTAAGCAAAGCCATTAAGGCTGCCATGGACAGAGAAAGAGGAGCTCCACAATAAAATATCTGCTATTTACCAGAAAAAGAACAGAATACTTTTCACTTCTGTTGAAAAATATTCAACAGAATATTTTTCACTTAGCTGCCAAACACTTGCTTCCTTACACGATTATCTGAATCTCTTTACAAAAATAGGTTACTCTCAGTTAAACATTTATTTCAACTTTTATACACATTCAATGTGGTAAAATATAATAACACACCTTTATCAAAACCACTGAGCAGTCGAAGTTAGGAAAGTTTGTCATTTCCTGAAAAAAGCCACTACACAAGTAGTTAAAAAAATACATAAGTCTAGCATAGTGTAATAGACATTGTTAAAATTCATCTATATACAAACATACATGGCTCTGCACATTCCCAGCCCTGTGCTACGTGAGTCTTGGTGGATTTCCCTGTTTGGAAGCTCCACAGCACTCCATGGTATTAGCCATTGAAGGATTCACTCACTTCTCTCCTGTATTGCTTTAACTTGTAAATGTATTTCATAAATAATTGATCCTTTACCTATGAGGCATGTGTCGTCTTAATTTACAGATGGAGAACAGATACTCAGTGGCTTGTTCAAAGCAAGCCAGGAACAGCACAGCAGGAAATCTCTTAAATTCTTGTACTTCTCTCAACATGTTCAGCTCCATAAGAGCATCATTAACACAGCACTAATACTTTTTTTTTCAATAGAAACATATACCTGCCCTCACTCAAAAGAACTTGCAGTAAAGATTTTTTTCGAAGGAGATAGAGAGAAGCTGATCAAATAATAAGTGCAGCCAACACAGGGTGTGCCATTTTTCACTCAAGGAAACTCAAAGCACAACATATCCTTTATTGTATTTTCACTGGTGGTTTGGATTTTGACAGACTTTCAGGTGCAGTTTAAATGGGCTCCTACTCTAGGATCAGCCCATCCTGCCTACTCTACCTTTCTGAATAACTTACTTCCAGGAAGGCAGGAATATTTTTGTCAAGAATGTAAAAGCAATTTTGAGATGCCAGAGTTTCCAGTGTACTTAAAAATGGAAACGATCAGTATCAGCTGCCCAGTTTTAATCTACTAACACAGAGCTATCTGAGCTCTTATTTTTGACTAATAAACAGTCTCTTTCACTTTGTGAGAAAAAAAAAGGACATTTTTCAAAATATTATTATTAACAAAGTTTCTTCTTCACATTCAGGAAAGGCTTTCTTCTTTAATACATATGAAATATTAATAATGTAAGAATGTTATTGGGAAAAATATTGTTACACAGATAAGCATTTCTATGTATATGCATGAAACTATTTCCTTATTCCCTATCTCATATTAGTGTTATAAAGGCAAACTAGTTTTACAAAGAAAACAAGTATGTCAAATCTGTTTTCTAAAAATGTTAATTATTCTTCAGCGGGTGGCTAGCTGAAAAGAGTACTGTAACATCTCCTTGCACACTGAACATAGCACACTGAAGCCAGAATCTGAAGAGTTTAATAATTTGATCTCAATTTTCAGTATTTCTAGACAAAATGTTTATAATACTTCTCAGTATGCATCTCAGCATCACAGATTAAAACCTATTTTTCTTACCACATTAGTACCAAGAAGTCCTAATCAGGGTTCTTTGCCTCACTGTGCTAAACAGTTTCCTTCATCACAAATAGTTTTTCTGGGGCGACTATTAGCCAGTGCATAATTTAGGTTAATTCATTTTATTTTGATGTTGAAACCTAGAAAAACAAATTATACTTTTTTCACTAAATTTAAGCACCTGTCATGCTAGCTGAGCAATGAAGAGATGAGGAAACCACCCACAGAGGGACAAAGAAAAAGCAGTTAAGATCCCATTCTGCAAGTCAGAATACTTCTCCCCACACTCTCCATGTCTCTTATTAAACACTCAAAGTTTGCAGCCAGTGCCAAGAGATGGATGGGAAGCTGCTTGCACACAGCTCCTCAGAGAGAGCTCCTCACCCCGCGCCTAAGGAGGACAGGGAGCTCATGAAGAGCATCTTAACCTAATCTGCTGAAGACTGGAGGAACGTCACCAAAATCAACGTAGTCTTAAGCTCTCTAGAGGAGGAATCATCTTTATCTTCAGCAACGAGGGCTGTTATTAGGGCACCAAGACACAACAATCATACAAATTACCAATTACAACAATAAACAAAATGGCAGTAATATCATAAACTGCTGAAGTATCTAATGCAATTAGCAGAGATAACTCACTTTAGTTCAGCTCATAAATCAAATATATTCAGGCTCAAAATCTTACCTGGACACAGTATTTAGTCATATATTCCTTTGTCTCCATTTTTATCTTTTTAAGGAGGTACTAGTTACATTTTTAAAAGCTTCATTAACAGAGAGATGTTAAAGTCTGGTCAACAGAGGCTCACCTAACCACGAGCAGAACACTCTTCAGCTTCTCCAAAAGTAAGGAGAAACCAATTTCTTTGTGAGCTGACATTATTTTTACTCATTGGATTAGAGAAAGGCATATTTACTGTAAATCTCAGCTACTAGAAATCTTTTTCAGTAAAACTTTTGTTTCTAAATAAACTTACCTGCTCTAATTTTAATACTCCAACACAGGATTCATGTACTTTATTATTTTTGTGTTTAGAAAAACTATAGTTCTTTCCCTCAGGTGAATGCATAACACACAGGACTGAGCTTGTATTTTCGTGTTTCTGCATAACAATTTTAAATTATGACTAACTAGAACTAAATGCTTGTCATGTCAGTAGACCATTTTTAATGAAGCTACAGCATCTTCCAAAGGATACGTATTCCATTCATTCCGGAAATCTTGAAGTCATCGATCAACTGTACAACCATATCTTTGTTGGGATCATTAGGGTCACTTTCACGAACCTAAATCAGAAGTGTAAATATGGACATTTGAGGAAATAACTCACCTTAACATTTCTAATTATTTAGTTTTATTTATGAAGATAAATGATAGTTTGGATAGTTTTCAAAAATCAACAGAGCAAGTCACACATTTAGAAAAAAAAAAGTTTGTAAACAAAGCTTCAAAACATTATTCTATTGCATTTAAAAAATAAATTAAAAAATATTATTATTACTGCAATTGATATCAGTATCAGCAGTGTATTGCGAGGCTTCTACTTACACATTTGAGCAGTTTTATTTCATCCAAGGCTGTTTCTGTATAGTGCTGGGCACTTTTTACAACTTTCATTGCAACAAATCTTTTCCCCCTTGAAAACAATAACAACACTTTTAACACACACTCTTGAGATTAAAAAAACACAAATTTTTAAGGTCTGGAAATTTTACATAGCACATTTTTCAATCTAATGTATTCTGACAGAAAACTAGAATACACTAAAATTACATTTAAAGCATTTTTTTAAATAATATTCTGTTAACAGATTTATGAAGTCCTTTTTTTTCTGCTTGATGCTAATGTCTTTAAAAGCGGAACTTGGGTACACACTAACACATTTAATCAATATATATTCTTTTTATTAAAGATAAGGAGAGGAATAAAAACATTATCTTCCTCTCACAATTTCAGGACAACACATATATTCAGAAAGGAAAACCAATTTGTCCAAGTAAGTGGACTTGCACCTATTTCTGGTAGGTTTTATTAAATACATTCTTAACGAAGAACAAAATTATACTGCAGACATCTTTCTACATAACGAGACACCAAGAATTTACATAACTCTCTATATATAGAGTATATATAAAAATATATTTTTAGTATAAAACAGAATAGTATATTCTGTTAGTATATAGTATATTCTATAGAATATACTATACAGAATAGTATATTCTGTTTTATCTGCATATAAAACAGAAGTTACTGCACACAAGATAAAGTTATACATGTATGAGGAAAAAAAGAAAGGGAATATAGTTTTCTTACTGCATATCCCAGCATAGCCAGACTGTAGAGAAGTGTCCCCATCCTAATTTTCTAATAACATGATATCGGCCATTGAAGAGATCTCCAATTTTCACTGGATGATAGCCTCCTTTCAGGAAAAAAAACACAAGTAGAAAAAGAATATTCAGGAAAAAAAGCAAGTTTTCTAGCTCTTCAAACAATTGTTTAAAAACAGATTTTTATCCTCAAATTGTCCTATACTAAAAGCAGGAAATTATAAACTCTAATGGTCAGAATTTTGCCTTACTTGGCCAGGAGGGAGAAGCCCACAGCCTGTACCTACTGTGGAGCTGCTTCTCTCTCTGTTGGGGTTGTCATTTGCGGCAGGATTACCATCAGCCCTTCATTTCCTCAGGCTTATCATCTACTTTGCAGACAGTACAGGAAACATCTGCCTTATTTCTTTGATTATCACATTTGAAGCTTCTCTAGACAATTTATTTTTATATGATTGCAGAATCCAAACAGTGACTCTTTTAATTCCCATTTATTTTCTACTAATAGAGGCAGCAATAAAACATTTCCTGAGAAAATTTTAGGGACGATACAGACCTAATTGATGCTCTCCTAACATCTAGTCTCTGTTTCCTATCTTGACACCTATTACCACGACACAGGATCTCTAAAGCTAGAGGAAAGGCCGAGACAAGCGAGCAGGCTGGAGCTCTATTCAGAGCCCTAGGCCACTAATAATAACATTCACAATTTAGCCTAAATTACCAACAAATAATATAGCTGCTCTATGCAGCTACCACCCATGCGCAGCAGATGCCCAAGAATCATCTCCTCTGTGCTTCTGGGTCCTTCCTAATGCCACCTCCAACAGTACTTTAGGTAAAATCATTAGTTATTGATTACCTTCGCTATCAATTCCTCGCTACTTGCTGTAAGTTGTTATAGCTGCTTTGCAAGCCCTTGAAAAACAGCTTGGAAGTGGTGCCCAATTGAGCTGCCAGTGTGAATTTATTACTTTATTCCTTGGATCTAAGGAGGGAGCACTCTCCTCTCTCCTTCAAATCCTTGGAGCCATGACACCAAATGTGGATATATTTAAGCCCTGTCTTTACTAATAACACCTTCTACCTTAATAGAGGTACAAGAGTTTAGTGAACTTGTTTCAAAGGCATGCAGGCAGATTAAGAAATTGCACTGGTGATAGAACTCTAAAGATATATAGATAAATAAAGATATAGATAAGATATAAAGATATAGTCACCGTCAAACCCAGAGGCCTCTGTATCGAGTGGGGCTGGTCTGAAGTGAGTGACAACAGCCACAAGCAACTTGAGATGGGCCACACGGGTCTCATTTACACAGAGAGCCCCTCTGCCTCCCTGGCTGCCTCCGGCTCCACCTGCGCTGTGGGAAGTGGGGTCGCTGGGCCAAAAAACAGGAGTCTGAATTGCCTGGGCAGCACAGGAAGATGCTCAGGGTGTCTGGTGATCTCCCCTGAATCCTAGCACTAAGGGGCTGAAGTACACACAAATTTCAGCTTTTTTTGTGTGTGAATTTTGCATAAATTCATAAATACCAATGTGCGAAAATCAACTTTATACTTTCAACCTGCGTAATTATGTATACACTATCACACACAACACTTGAATTTGATAACACTTATGAACGTAGACGGAAAAATATTCAGTTTAAAAGAATGAAAAAGATCCAGAGAACATTCATAAAAGGCTTCCAGGACACCTGAAGTGTTTCACCTAGCCACCTAAAATGCAACCTTAATTTCCACTGCAGAATTGTGCCCTCTTTAGTAAGAACACGCAGCATTCCCAACAAGGAATTCCTTACTTCTCAAAAACAAAACAAACAAAAAAATCCAGTTCTTGTTTGGAGTAATGGCCCAAATTTACATGGCAGGAAATTTATAGGAGGAAGGAAGAAGAATTCATTTAGAATTTATCATCAACTTTTGCTATGATGAATGTAATTATTTTAGCTATGCAGAAGGTATTTTCAAATTGCAGTAACACAAAAGCATCTATATGAAATGAAGAAGTTTGAGCAAAAGGATATACTTTTGGAAAAGCAATATCAGCATTTAGCATTAGCATTTGAAAAAATACAACATATAAGTGTTACTGCTGATAATATAACAAAAATCTGTTGTGCTATTCAGTTCAGCAAACAGAAAAGAGGTCTCTCATGCAACTAGCTACATATGCTAAAGAAAGAGGGTCAGAAAATGAGATCATTATTCCTGAATGTCTCCTCAATGTATTGGTAATTGTGGCTGACTAGTTCTATGTTTGTATAGGGAATTATTCCCTTTGTAAACTGGATGAATGGGCGATATCTCCAGGGGGCAAAGAAGAAGATCACAGAAGGAAAGAATTCCAATTACAGCCACGACATGACACACACTTGAGAAAAACCTCCAAGTGTTTCAAGGCATTTCAGAAAGCAGAAAAAATATTTTCATTGTCTAAATAACCCCTTTAAAGATCAGGTATTTGCTGTTTTGATATTTCCATTTCTTAAACACTTGAGAAGCATTTAATCTAAATTGAGTGGTATCAGCAGAAGTCATTCCACAGATTTAAGTGGATGTTGTGAGAAAGCCCCCGAGGAACAAGGGAGAGTTCACCTTACACCAGTGGGTGTTAGATGTCTCTCTCACCTCAGGTGCTAATTCAAACTAATCCAATTCCCTGATTACGACTTCTCTCATAATGGGGAACTATTTATTAACCAACACATAATGTGTGGTGAATGTGAGAGTCCAGCTCACACTAACATATCCATAAAAATAAAGATTAAAAATAAAACCAGCAACAAAAATATTGAGCCAATGTGAGGCATATTTAATAGGTAAAATATTAAATTAAAATACAAAATGAATTATATGCTTCTTCATCAAAAGGGCCCTCCTAAGAGATTTCAAAACAGGCCTGAATGGATGAAGTATGCTCTGACTCCACTAAATATAATAGGAGAGTCCTGTTCTGGAGATAAAATTAGGAAAAAAAAGAG
>JAVCKT010007369.1:0-23421 GCA_032273925.1 Rhynchotus rufescens
GCTCTAGGTGTGCCTGCTTGAGCAGGAAAGTTGGACTAGATGATCTCTAGAGGTCCCTTCCAACCTTGAATATTCTGTGATTCTGTGATGAGAGGTTAAGCCCCTGCCTGCATCCCCAATCACATTCTTTAGGCCAGCAGTCGGGGGCTTCAGTGCTTGAAAAGCCGTTTTGCCAGAATCCTGGAGTGTGACTCCAGCGAATCCCCACATGAGCAATTACTCTGGAAGGCCAGAGAGCCGTGTGACTAATTATTCCCAAATTGTTCCATGTATCCTACATATTAAGATAAACACAAATTATTAGGAAACTCACAGAATGGAAGGGGACTACTGATTAAACCTACCACTATTTTATGATATACTTGTGCGAAAATTGATGATTTTTGAAACAAGACAAGTTTAGAGTTTTGTGTTCTTAAGCATTTCCATTTCTTGACTCTGCACTAAAAACATACACCAAGTTTTACAGAAATGACATATAAAGAAGTTACATTTTCCTCTTTTCAAATGCAGCCTGCGTGACCTTTGAATACCCCAACCTTTGCACGTGGCCATTTGGGCAACTGCTTCAAGCTGAGATACTGCCCCCAGCTTGCAATCAGCAGACATCAAAGAGGAGCTTCCTGCAGCCTTTGAATAACTGCCATAATGCAAATTTGGAAAAAAAAAAACCCACAAAATGTCAGTGACGTATGAGATGGGTACTGCAATGAGGTGGAGTTTTGATTTCTGTCTTTCTTTTGCCTCCAGCACTGCACCATAAAAATCATATTCCCATTTTCAGCTTTGCTATGCAATTAAACCTGGAAGAGTTTTATCTTTCTGCTGTCATATCTACGGGTTCAGAGCTTAATCAAGCCAGGATGTACTGAAGCATCAATAGCGAGTGATTATACCTATGCATATTTGCTCTATATCCTTCCAACATCTTTTTTAAAGCACTAAAG
Organism: Rhynchotus rufescens; assembly: GCA_032273925.1. Taxonomy (NCBI): domain Eukaryota; kingdom Metazoa; phylum Chordata; class Aves; order Tinamiformes; family Tinamidae; genus Rhynchotus; species Rhynchotus rufescens. The sequence continues at coordinate 948 of JAVCKT010007369.1, forward strand.
AGGGAAAGAGCCCTACCAAAATTCTTTTAATAACATATGCATATGGCTATATACCTATTTATAGAGTTGCACAACAGCATACTGTGACAGATACAACCTTAGGTGAACATATATAGGAAATAAGCTCTTGCAGGCTAGATTTCAACAGTAATCCAAATTTAAGACAGTCACTTCATAAGGCAGTGAGATCAAGTTTAGCCACAATGTCTTCATCTAAAACTAGTGGTGGGTGAATTTCAAGCACTCAGGGGTTTAATAATCTGATGTCTGGCCAAAGCAGACATTCTGCCCGAAACCTCGTCCTCATCCCCACCCCTCCTATCCTCTTCTCTTTCTCTCCTCCTCCTATAACATCTATTTATACTCAGTCATCTCCAGCAACCCCTTGACTTTTCTTAGGCTTTGCACAGAATTCCACTTCCTTCACACCTAATAACGGGCATGTGTCTGATATCTAGGAAGGACAAAGATGAAAAACCATCTCTTAACAAGCTTACCTTTTGGCCATCCCAAGTTGCACTGCAATGTTGAAAAGGCCCAATACTTTTGCAAAGTCCAAAGAACCAGACTTGCAGCCCAGGAAGAGAAATGAATATCTATTTCTTCTTGGAGATAAAAATCCTCCCGGAAAACTCCACCCCGTGCATGTTCAGGGTTTATAAAGACCCTCTCACGGAAACCCGGTTCAGCGCTCAGCTTGCCCTAATTTAAATGCTAATTTCAGTGGTTGAACAAAGCAATTATGAAGGAAAGGCTCTAAGCTTTCAGTGACTGAGTTGGGAAAACTCAGACTCTGGTAGACAGACTAACAGTGTAAATGCAATATAAGTGATCAGGTTAATACTTAATGAATTTGGTTGATAAGGGACTCCGTTTTAAGGTGAAGTTTCAGCCTGCTTTCCTAGATACCTAACACGAAGGAACACCACCACCACAATAAAACCTCATGCAAGCTCTAATATTTACACTTAACACCTTCTCTTGTTTTCTGTACTTAACACCCACTCCTGATTTCTTTGTTAATGAATGTTTATCAGTTTGATTTAGTACTTCCGAATGTTAAATAAAATCAGATACTGGGGAAAGTATTTTGCTATAATCACAGTTAGTGAAGATAAGGGCCAGGATTTCAAAGGGGGAAGGAATTCACCTTCCTCTCCCCACCAGCGCTAAGCAGTTCAAGCAGCCCTCTCCAACTACAATCAAAAAGTGCTGGTTCTCCCAGATTCCCAAAGCCTCTTTGGGTAAAAAGTAATGAAAATCCAAACTATGGTGATACATTTCCCTAGACAGAAGAAACAGGCAACGCAAGAGAGTTTTAGTCCTGATATCAGCTTCTGAGGTAGTTTACAGTGCTACCAGAGTTTGCACCATCTTGCTGTTCTTGAGACCAGATAACACACAACTGCCAGAAATCTGTGAGATATTGTCAAATGCTCAATATTTTGCCTCTGACGCAGTTGAGTTTTATGCAGGTTGAACACACAAAAGGTTTCATGTCACTGTTGATTTATGAGTTCCAGCTACCAACTTCTTATTTCCTAAAGCCAAGTTTAATCATCTCGTTTCTTCTCTTGCAGAGAGCTGTCGAGCCCCTGAGAGCTTCTCTGCTGACCTTCTATGATCTCATCACATCCCTCCCAGAAACGTCCTGGCTCTTTTGGGTGTCCTCCCCTCCTGTCTGTACAATCCACTTGCCACTGTGGCAGAGGGGAGACCAGAACTAACAGAGCCGAGAGAAGCCAAGAGCTAAAGGAGCAGATAAATTCCGAAAACAGGTCAGGAAGGAAGGACTTCTGGCTCTGACATAAAGGCTTCAGAGCCAACAGTGTATGACAAAAATAGTGGGATATGGGCATATGTATCCCTTCTCCATAAAGCAAAAAAATACCGACACTGGAAATCTTGAGCTATGTAACCAGATATGGATGTATTCTGCATGCATCCCATCATCTTGGTGGTTTACTCAAGGAAGCAAGGCCAGGCGGCCCTGTGCCATGTCAGAATTCCCAGGGAATTCCCATCAGGATGAGATTGCAGCCCCCAGGCCCACGGCTGAGGTTTGGGCTGCCCGTGCCCTGTGTTACCAGAACCCTCTGAAAGAGAGACATTTCTCCTTTCTGCAGTCCCCTCTGAGCTTTTAAACAGGCCAATGTTCTTTCTGCAGCACGCCGGTTATACAACAGGGGATGGGAAGAGTATTTAAGATGGACAAGAAGACAACAATTCAACGTGAACATCGAGTATCGCCACCCTCCTCCGCTCCTCTGACCTACACAACCTCATCTTATTTTTTTATGTCAGCTGTATTTTCATCTGTCTGGACTAGCTTTCCAAGTACAATGGACTGAAAAATACACAGCGGGTCTGGAAACGAGCAAGAGTTTTATCTCTAAAGCCGCAATGGAATTTCCTTTGGTGCGAGTTGGACTTTCATTGTTTCCACCCTCCTTACAATCCTCTGTTGTGCGTTCCAGAGACTTCAGTGACTGCACCTGCCTCTTTGTGTGTGAACACGTGTAAGGAATGAAGCACAGGGGCTGCCGGAGAGCAGGACGAGGATGAAGGATGAGTTATGGTCAGAAGGCAGTTTGTCTAACTTCAATATCTTCGTATTGCCCGGCCAGGGAAGGAGCAGGCGACGTGCTCGAGCCGTGCTCGTTCTCATTACTAAGGGCGAACAGCTCAGTTCCAGCTCACAAGCAGAGCAGCACCCTGCTCAGCGGGCGGCACAGTGTGGGGTGCGACGGGAGCAGTCCCAGCCGCAGGCTCGTGGGGACTCATGTGGCAACACCCACGTGGGCAGCCCACGCTGTTCTTTGCGGGTTGCTCCCACGCGGCATCGCTCCTGCTGCCCAAAGGGGCTCCAGCAGGCCTGGGCAGAGCCGCGCGGAGCACGAGCAGGGCCAAGCCCGAGAGCCGCTCACGGCCGAGCTCGTCGTCCCCGTCGTGGCCGGAGCGCTGCTGGAGAGCAGGAGAGAGCCCAAGGAAGCCACCTCTGCGGCGCCACTCCGCTCCGTCCTGCGGGCTCCTAGCAGCACCGCACGTGGGCAGACCGGAATACACAGCTACAACCCTTCCGGAGCAGCTCGGGGATGTAGGAAACTGCACCAAAATGCTGCTGGTTTAAATTCCCGATTTCAGTCCAGATCCGTGCTTTATAAATGGTCCTACTCTGTAAAAAGCAGAGCTGAAATAAACCTGGGAGCATTTAGTTTTGATTTAACTCAGCAATCAATTTTTCTGGTGTTAACTTTCATAAATTTTAAAGAGCAATACAGTCTTACCACTAACTCAATTTTAACTTACTCGGTAAAGTCCTTATCCGATGCAGCTGTCATTAAAATAAGACTGTTATTTTTGGTTTTTTAAGAAAATAGATAACATAACTATGAATGCAGCTGTCCCTCTCTGGATTTTTGTAATTCAAGAGTTCCATTCAATATATTGATCTTTATAATCTTGCCCTAGACTTCAAGATTAATTTTTAAATTGCAGGGAGAGCCGAGCTGAATTTATATACAAACCAAATTCGAGGAAAAAGGTCCGATATAAATCTGCAGACCTTTTAATGACTCAGAACAAATTCCTGCCTGCGGTTTGCTGGCACGGCCCTGTGGCCCAGGCTGGATCTGTCAGGAGGGTTAACGTTTGGGGACCTAAATGACAAGAGGAGCCTGCGGAGGCGAGCGCGGCAGCAGGGAGCCGCACGAGGAGCGGGGTGCCAGCCTAGAAGAGCCAGATTCCCAGCACTCCAAACCAGAGCAACTTGGGTCAACAATTACCCATAACACATGCAACAAATTTAAACTGCAAAGCCATACCTACTTGATTTAGAATAAAGGTCTTAGGACAGTAAAATAGCCCCCCTTTGGGGGGGCTTAAACTTTACACAGCACAGTAGGCAGAGCGATTTTATTTCCAAATAAGTTAAAACAGCTTTTGATCTGGTAGAGACATCTAATTGCAGTCAGAAAGGCAGGAAACTAAAATATTTGTATATGCACCAACTAGCCGCCTTCTTGTTCCTAGAAACAAGAAAACATCTATCAAGTTTTGGCATGAAGAATCCCTATTCCTGTTTTATCTGTTCATTCTCCTAAAAGTTTCACTGAAACAACGCACAAGATCCATAATCCAAAGGAAAACAATTTAAATCCACATCTGTAGAAAAAAAATATTAATCTATAGAAAAGAGTAATTTATCTGAAACCTACTTAGAAAAGCACTTCTGCAAACTCCTATGGCAAGGTGCTCACCTTGCGCCTTGGTGAGGGTGAGATGACCACGCGGACGCCGAAGCCGTCGCGACTGTTCCCTCTGCTTGCACCCCCCCGGGGGCTGCTACGAACACCCACTCCTTTCCATACTTCTGAACGCGAAGAACAGCCCAGGCTTTGCAGGGGTCTGGGCTTCCAAGGCTGCCTGGGATGGGGCTTGAGGCCGCGGCCACGGCGAGCTCGACTGCAGGGCGGACGCCGGCGCGCCGCCGCCGCAGAGCGCCCCGTTCCTGCCCATTGCCTGGGCTGCTCCGGCTGCTTCGCCCCTCGCTTGAACAGATTCACACACCAAAACACACGCTAGCCGAAGGAAGAGCTAGGAAAGCACAACTTCGGGTGGCCTCCCCACTTGGCAGGTTGCCGCCCGTATTTTTGTTGTCAAGATCTGCGGTTGCTCAGATGGTTGTCCCCAGAAATAAGCTCCTAAGAACCAAGTGTGCAGCTTTACTGCATCCACGCTCTGTAGGGACCCATGTTTCCCCCTTCATGTTTTTTCAGACAACACATTCTTCTGCAGCCATCCAGACCAGCCTGGAGGAGACCCTTTGGCCGTTAAAAGAGGTGACAGTCACTGTTCCTTACCTATTCCTTTGGTCGCTTCCTAAATTCGATAATAAAGCCAAGCTCCCCAGATCTGCCGATATCTCTGCTGAAAGCAGGTTTTCCTCACTGTTTCTTGAAAAGGATTCAGTTTGGCCTGCAATTCCCTAACTCAGCAGTGCTCTCACTACCTATGTATTCCCTGTGGAATAAGACTGTTTCCAGGTCCTTCCTCCCTCTATCCAAACCCTGCATTCTGCAACCTGCTCCACTGAAGAAGTTCTTTCCACGTCCTCGTTTTCAGATGCTGGTGCACCCCTGCTTTCTCCCACTCCCCCTTCTGCCCCGGGAGCTCAGGCTGTGCACAAGCGCAGGCCCCAGGTAAATGAGATCCCAGCGATGCCTACGGCATCATCCCGACGTGGAAAGCCCTATGCTGCAGTCGGGCTGCTCAGCTAGCCCCTTCCCTCCAGCCGGGGCGGCCCGCGGGGCTGGTGCCGCGCTCACGCCGCCCGCCCGCTCCACTAATTGGCCCCATCAGCTATTCGCAGCTGAGACTATTATCCGAATAATCTTTGCTTATTCTTGTCTGTTTATGATTTTGCACTGAACCAGCATATCTATTCCCCAAAATACCTTTTTGTTCTTGCTAATTTTGCATTCCAAAAGCATCCCGAGGAGCTCCCATTAATAGAATCTGCAGATTTTCTGATTTCCTTCACTTTCCAGGAGCTGGCTCACGTTCAGTATAATTGAGCTGAACTGACCTTGCTCAGCTCAAAGCAACACATGGGCACCAATCCCTAGCGCCCACTTTAGAGTAAAGTAACTTATTCCATTAGCAGAAGAAAATTGCTCTTTTTTATCTCAGATCTGGGCTATATCTTAGGCTTAGCAACACGTCTGAAACTAAACAGAAGTGAAGGGAGTCTAAGGCATTTACTGCCACATGCATATTTTCTTCTATCTCTCGTCACAGTGATATTTAAAGAGATTCCCTATGTGGAAATGCCTAGGAGCGCCTGGAACCAGCACCACTGGCCGAGCTCCGGATTAGCGGAGCGCAGCACAAAAGCCCCAGAGCTGCTCCATGTCTCTGTGCTCCTGGCCCTTCCATCGGTGAAGGGCAAACCAAGGCAGCAGGACACGGTGCTCCGGAGGGCTGCAGCCACTGCAGCTACTGTTTGGGCCTGCTCCCGGTGGTGCTTCCTTCTCCTGTCCCTTACCCATCTCACTAAGCACAAGCTACTTGTCTCCAGGCTCGTCTAATCCTGCACTCCCCATCTCCTCCTCTGCCCTCCTTCTCCCGTCAGCAGCACCCCGTGCCCACTGCCCCATTTCCAGGTAAGGAATATCCAGCTTTCCCCTAGGATGCCACTTCCAAGTCCTTGATACACTCTGTCCTCTCCTTGCCCTTGATGCCTACAAAAAATCCAGGACTTGGGCTTGCCGGGTAAGGTGCCCAGTGCTCTGGGCATTAAATGTCCCACAGTAAAATCCCACGGCACTTCTGGGGCGACTCAAGCATGAGGGAAGGGCAAATCCTAGGGGCTGGCTTAAACTGAGGCAGGAACAGCCTGGAGGGGAGAGAGGCTCCATAAAGCGAGGAAACAGTCACACATCCCTAGCAAACTGAACGGGTTATTCAAAGGGAGAGGTTTCCAAGAACATCAGGCAGCAAATCCAGGGGATGAGATCAGTGGAGCTGATCAACAAAGGGAAAAAGCAGAAACGTGTGCTGAAAAGTAAGAGAGGAAGCCAAGGACGTGGAGCAAGCACTAGCAGCTTGGCCCTAGGAAAAGCTCCAAAAGCAGCTTTTAACTCAGCTTTTGCGAGTCCTACTTTGTTCAGGGATACATGCCCTTGTAAATTCTTTACAAATACACAGAACTGCATCAAAGTCATCCTTAACAATTTCTCTTAAGTTTCTCTTAACTTCTTAAGTGAAACAGCTGGCAGATCCCCCCGCCAGATTTTTATTAGCTTCTTTGGTCAGGAGAGGCCACAATAACAATTAGAGCCTCAGCAAAGAGATTCTACCTCGTGTTAGAAAACGTTATTTGAAGGGACCAAAGCTTTTCCGGTAGCAGCTAAGTACATGACAGGCCCTGAAATTTTTGGTATTAAATAAAAGAGGTTTCGTCCCCTTCTGATGTTGATTGCTATGTGCTCTGCCCCAGCACTTGTAACACATATTTCATCTAGCTGTCTGACTTGCTCAGGACTTAAATTGTTCAAGACAGCCACTTTTTCATTTCATTTGTAATACCTGACCGAGAAGATGCCATGACACAAGCAGGGCTTTTGCAGCATTTTGTTACGGCAATGCTCGCCTGTTGCTGTCAGCAGGTGTTGGCTGAAGGCCTGCTGTTCTTCAGAAGGCCGAGCAGAGCAAGCAGGGAGGAAGAGGAGCGGTTTGCAGGGCAGCAGTGAGCCTGGACCAGGACCAGGAGGCGGCACTACACAGCCCGTGCTCCTCTCACGTCACACTGACGTGCCCGACCTCGACACCACTTCACTGAAGCACTGCCTGACCTTTTATTTATTTATTTGTAATTCCCTTGCCTAGCTGTCCTGATTAACCACAGGGTAGATTTTGTGATTCTTTATGACAACCTTTAATGAATTTCTTAAAGATGAAGAGCACTAAGCCCCTTCACTCATCCTTGCCCAAGAGGGTAAAAATCTTCATTCTATAAAAATCATGCACGGTGAAGAAAGAAAAGGCTGATTCATCTGCAATGCAGTAACCCTTAATTGCTTACTTGCACTGTCAAGCTCTTTGTGTTCACAGTGCCAACTTGCTGTTTGCTATTTTGGCTAATTATACCCCTTTCAAAGGAAAGATTGTTCTTCCAGAGCTCTGAAGGAAGGGTAGGAGGCATTATATCAGGCTCCTGCCTGTTTTATATTGTATATAATTAGCCTCCAAATTCAGAGATGCCTGAGGAAATTACATCTGCTTATGGCAAGGCTGAGTCTGGCCCCAGAACACAACCAGTTTTGTAGGGAAGGTACCACTTGTCATTTTTGCTTTTGCCTTCTGCTGCTAGTGTCCAAATGAAACTTAGCCAAGAAGCAAGATCTACTGGCAGGACTGAAAAGCACATGTATTCCAACCATCCCACTTCATTAAACATGTGAATAAAACCTTTCAAGATAGAATCAAATTCCCTGTCAGGCAGCAAGGTTATTCACAGGCAACCAGGGAGGATGCTCCCTGCAACTCAAGAACTGTGCAGCTTCAAATTGTCTCGTTTGAGATGTTTAGATAACGGAGCCCCCTGAGAGTTTCTATTCTGCTCAGTCAGTGTGCATCAGCATGATAGCCAAAGAAAAACTCCACGCACAAAGGATTAAGATATGCTTTTTCTTCGTAACTGCAAGGGAAGGGGGGAGATGCCTGAAGGTGAGCGTGGCTTGCCCTTCCCTTATAGCTTGTAAGCAATCAGTATGGTGTTGAAATTCCAAACGGAATTTCATAAAAAGCACGATGCACGATTAAGCCACCAAAAAAGCTGGAGAGCATCCAGCTCTTTAATTACCATCATATCAGATTTTAAATGCTGATGAGAGCAAGTGTCAAACATAAAGTACTGCATGCAATAACAGCACACTTTGGGGACTGCCTATTCACAGGCTTGATGAGTGCCCAGCAAACTGACTACAAGGGGGAATTGGGAAGATTTCACGTACTGAAGAAAAACAGCACCATTCATTTACATGGAGCCCAGACAACTTGAAGGCAAAGCCAGCGGCGTCCTGGGAAAACAAGAGACAAGAGCTAATAGAATGAGAATCTGAGAACAACAATCACTTGGGTTAAGCGTAACCCAAATCCCTTCTTTAATCTGAAGAAGCAGATCTGACAGATACTTTTTAACAAATGCTCCCCTAACTGCACTAGAACTTGGATGCAGTTAACACCTGGAAGGTCTAACCAAGTTCCCATCACTGCTATTTTCAAGTTTATACTTACAGGAATACAGTGTGATCTGAAAGAAGTCGGGAAGCACAGGATAAACGGAACAGGTAAAGAAAGTTTTCTCATCACATACAGCCACAAAAGCATAAAGATATCATGTGTGTCTCTGGCAAACGTGGGTAGTAGCCCACCTGGAAGCAACTTTGCACGGACTGGAAAAGACCCGTGTCCCAGCCACAACCCCAAACCGCTCCCTGGAGCAGCACCATACGTGGGAGATCACAGGGAGATACAGGACGGATAACGGGCCACCAAGGGCATGTCCAGTGGCTTGAACTGAAGACATGCTTTGTGTAACCACTCACCTCACTTGGTGTTGCACCACCACAGCCACGGCACAGCTGTGCACGGCTGCGACACGGAGCCGACACGCGCTCTCCTCCCGCAGCGCGGCGGCACGCGCGGCCGGCCACCTCTGCGCTCCCAGCCCCGCACAGGGGCTCTCTGCCCTGGCACCTGAATGTTCCTCCTGTTCTGGAAAGGCTCATTTTACGGGCTGCGTTTGCAGAGCTTTTGACCCTTGATCGTGCAGCAGATTGTAACGCACCCCACATGAGTCGTAAGGTCAAGCCTACAGATGCTGAGCAATGAAAGTGTAGATAACACAAGAGCAGTTTCCAAAAACAATTTGCTGTGGGAAAACAAAACTTTACTAACCAATAAGTCATGACTGCTTTATATGACCAGGTCCTGCCATTTGCTTTATTATCCTGCCATTTTTGGACTGCACTTACAGGAGGTTCTGATCCTCTAGCTACCTGGGGCAGTGGATGGTAGCCTCTAACAACCTACAGGACGTGTAGGGCTTGCTGTGTGCACTGTCCCGCTGGCTGCAGTACGACCCCAGTAGCAATTATTTGCAGGAAAAGGCAGGGAAAATTAACATGAGTTATATGTTATTATACACTGTCATTTACACTGAATTGATGCAAACTGGTTTGGAACCATCCACTTATGTAAGAGGCAGCAATTAATATTTCATTACAACCCTAGGAAATAGCCTGGTGATTTTACTTCCTAGAGTAAAAATTGAAGAAGATTTTCATTCTGTAATTATCAGGTGATGAATCGTGTTTTCAAACACAACAAACTCAGGAGGAAATTCTAGAAGCAGCAGCTTTCAGAATGCTTGTCCCCAGGACCTGGGAGCAGTGAAAATTATAGCAGAGTCCAGACAGATTTATTGGACATGTCTATGTTTATCATTAGGAATACTGGAGTCTGATCTCTCACTAGAGGAAAAAATACTGCACTGGCACCTCTTTCTTGATGCATCACAACACAGGCACGAAAGGTCCTTTGGGTCAATAACCCCTTACAGTATTGTTGCTTACTCACCTTATTGCTTTCAGACTAAAGATGAAGCCTAAGCAGAGACGAACACCCTTACAGGCAGGGAAGGGAAGGATTTGGAGCCTGCAAGACCTACCCTCGGCCTTTCAAGGTGGGTAATGAAGGCCAGGGCAAAACTACTCTGACAACTCATTCTATCAGCATCCGATGCAAATTTTGCTTCCTCCAGACTGCTCTGGCACAACTGAGGACCTCCCTCGAGGTGGAAAGAGCCAGCAAAGGTAACAAAGCTCACAGGGCTCATGGCTACTCCCATGTCTTAATACTCAGCCATTGCCCCCTGGTCAAGGGGATTCAGTTTCACGCTGTGAAGTGCTGAGGTAAGTGCTCACAGATGAAATCTTTGAAGCACTTCCTTACACCTCCACACTTCTGTAATTTCTTTTTCAGTCTCCTAATCTCTGCATTATTTTCAGAGGAGTGTAAAGTCATGTCACAACAGGAGCATTTGGTTGTAGCAAAGAGCAGCTGCTTACGTCCTGTACTGCAAGCACACCAGCCAAGCTGCCATCACATCTACGTGAGCTGGGCCTGCCCAGCCTGGAAAAGAGGAGACTGGGAAGAGATCTGATCAATGTCAACAAATACCTGAAGGATGAATGTAGGGAGGAGGGGCCACCCTTATCAGTGGTGGATGGTGACAGGACAAGGGGCAATGGGTATAAACCAAAACCCAGGCAGCAACATCTCCATGTGAGGAGCAACTTCTCTACTGTGAGGAAGCCCAAGCACTGGCACAGGCTGCCCAAGGAGACTGTGCAGTCTCCTTCTCTGGAAGTCTTCCAAATCCGCCTGGATGCGACCGGGTGCCCCATGCTCTGGGTGTCCCTGCTGGAGCGGGGGGCTGGACTAGATGATCTCTAGAGGTTCCTTCCAACCTCGATCATTCTGGGATTCTTTGTGATATCTGCTTCTTCCTTTAGCACTTACAGAAGACTTCATGTGATTCAGTTTCACTTGTGCAGATTTCTATGGATGTGAAACAACTGTGCCCTCGTCCCTGCTTTTGGAGTTAATATAAAGCTGGAATACGTCACTCTCCTTTGTGTACTGGTGATCTCTATCCAGGAATGTTATCCTTCTGCTACAGCCGAGATCCAGTAATCTGTCCTGTCATATTGTCGAGGGAATTCCTCTTCTGTTAGGAAATTACCAGTCTATTTTCGTTTCCCTTGAGAACTCAGAAAGAGATGATAACTTTAACTGAAACTTTTGATTAATGTTACTTCCTTCAATATAAACCGTAGAAAAAAGGAAAAAAAAAGTCAACAATAAATGATGGACTTTATCAATTATTTAAACCATATTCATTCATGATAGAGCCAAAGAGATTCAATATCTGTTTTTTCTCCAATAGAATATCCCACTGGGGAAACAGCAAAGCTGTAAATCAAGTCTCTACTTGCTTCACAAAGAAGCGATTTACATATGGGAGGTTTTAAACAAAAATTTTATATTATTGGCAAGTTTTACCAAAAAGTGAACTCTGCTGGCACAGGTTAATAGTAGCAGGGGGTTATCAAAGGCTGAATTGTATATTCTGAGCATCTGTTCACCGGAGGGTTTACGCTTGCCCTTCCTAACACCTGCAGAGATATGTGAGCGTGCTTCGTGTATAAATTCCAGCATACGGAGCAGGACTGGGACCAAATCTAGGTCAGAAAGGAGCAGCTCACTCAGATGACTGTCAGTTCCATTACATCATACACAGCTCCCTGGGGAACTGCAGAGCGTCTGATATGAAAACTGTAAGTATTGACCGGGGCCACTATTGCTTATTTGTCAATGGTAGAGAAAAGACGCAACATCTGCAAATGTCACAAATTTTTTGGGGGGGAAGGGGGGGGTCGCAGGATCTTTCTAAGGTGGAATTGTTGAGTAAAAGAGGCAGATAGATGAACAGAACACCCACAAATCATGAGGACAAGAGGATATTACGTTAGGATTTCAGGAAGGACTGAAGGATGAAGTGGCTGACTGTCAGCTGCCCTCGTCAAACATCACGCTGGTGCTGAGCACGGCGCTATGATACTGACGCACTGCTTGCTAAAGGAGACATAAAACAACCCAGAGGGGCAGCAACCCCTGGGCTTTAGCTAGCTGATTTTCTTCACCAGCACAAGATCTTTGTGATCAAAACCACACTTCAGTGATTTGGGCTGTTAACTCCTTATTCACCCATGAGATACCTAGAAAAATTCGGAGAACTATGGACCAATGACGTGAAAGACTCTCCAAGGCAAATAAACAGAAGCCACTGTAAGCCACTGAGAAGCCACTCAGCCACAGTACGGTGGGTTTATCCCCACGGTGGGGTTTATCCTGCAGTGAGCAAGATGCTTTCCCTGCAGGCCACGGTTCACCAGGGCAGTGCTTCACAGCACCCAAGGACCTCGGCACAGAGGGCACCTGGACTGCGTGCTAGCCCCGAGCAGGGTCTGTTTGGTGCTGTATCAGCTCAGGGGGCCCAGCACCAAAATGGATATCTGATTTCATAATATTGTCTGAAAAGTGGATTCATTGCCTGGTGCACAGTGAGCTAATAATCCCATACTCGGGAGAGACATTGGCCCATTTATTTTGGAGTTGTGCTCCAAAATTATTTATCAATCTCTTCCCATCAGCAGAAGGGAAGGTATGTGTATATCTCACACATATAAAAATTAATTTGTGATGATCTTATTCTCAGTTTTTCATTTTATTGGTTGGAAAAAGGGCTTGACCTCTCTCTTTCCCGTGGCACCAATTACTGACACAGCAAATTTCCTCATTGGTCCATTACATCTACTTAATACTGACTATGTTGCTATAGTATCTACTAAAAACATAATTAATTCTTTCCTCAGCTTAACTGAAACCACGGGTTCGGCTGGCATATCCAGTGCCTCAACCCCTGGCCCTGTCAATCTGACGCCTCTGTACCAAATCCACTTCTGGTACAGATGCAGGTGCATTCCGCCACATAATTGATCCGAATTCTACAGCACAAAGACTTTTTCTGCAATGTTAATGAAATAGCTGTCTTTCTCGAGACAGCTAGGACCTTTCTTGCAGGATCCGAAAAGAACCAGCACCTCCTGGTGCAAAACAACCCCGTAATTGGAAATCAGGCTTCAGACCCAGGAATGAGTCAAGACAAAAAGGGAAATCAAGTTCTTCCTGTAGGCATGCCTGGATTTCCAAAAAGCCTCCAACAAGGTCACCCAGCAGCAGCTTTCAAGCAACTTTGAGACAGCTTTTAAGCAACTGTCTTTGCCCTATCAATTACACCCAGTTTGCAGATTACCTCTGTAAGCCACTAAGCAGCAATTTGCCTCTCCTCTACCCTGCTCCCGCTCCCTGAACTACTCTTCTCAATTTGCAGTCTCAGCTGCAAACACACGGTGAGCATCTCCTTTTTAATTAGTTTCTCTCACTTTTTAGAAGTCATTTGCATGTCCTCAACGTGAATATTATGCACATACGCATATCATTGCTTTGTAGGGTGGCCTGGTATAAAGTTCTGCAGTATATTATACCTAAGTCATGCAGTGGAGTAAGACGGATCCATACACATAAGCGTTTTCAGAAAAAGGAATTTGCTGAGCTAAGTGCACCAAATATGTGCTTGATGCTATGCTCTCATGAAGAACCGAGTTCTTTTTTTTTAATCAGTTTTGTAATTCTGCAATCAAAGCAACAGAAGTGCAGAATGTCAAGAACAAAGCTATGGTTGGGTGTTTGCATTAAATTGAATCAACTTTATCGTACTAAGGAATTGATTAGTGCTCAGTGTGTGCCCGCGTAGCTAAAGGCTCCATTGCAAGGCACACGCAAACGAGACACAGTAAAGAATATCTCTAACTTTGTTCGTTCTGGTTTCTCTACTTCACTGGGCCTTACATTCACAGGTTCCTTACATTCGCAGGCTCCCAGGTTCCTTAAATCCTTCTATAGCAAGGTCGTAATTGCTTTTATAGTAAAGCTCTCAATTATCATTTATTTGGGCACAAGCTAGGTTTAAGATGAGGTACTTTACCTCTAGAGCGGCCGCTCTGGCACCAAGAACTTGGTATGAGTCTCTGAAATACAAGTCCCCACATATAAATCACAAGTTCTAGAAAAAACACTACAAAACTTTTCAAATTAAAACTTTCCTGAATCAGGATTTCCAGTAGATGAAAAGATGTCATTTGTTAGGAGGAGCAGTTTGCCAAGATAAATTAAAATACTGTCAAACTCAGGATATCAGGCATCAGCAGCATTTGTGCTGAACACAGGCGACAACATGTTGAAATACCCCTCAAGTCTTTTTTTCCCCTTCTGGACAAAAGAATAAACACCTGCAAGCTCTGAAACCAAAGGCTTGGACCCACTGGCTGCAAAACTTGTCGGAAATTCCTGCACACAAAGCCCCACAATTCCATGGTCTAGTCCTCAGCATATCCCAGCTCCACATGTTGCTAGTGAGAAGGCGATAGGAAATGCAGCACTGTCCTCCTATCTGGGTTCAAATATTCCAATTATTCAAATATCCCAGCCTCTTTCCAGGCTTTTCTTTACATCTTTACACGTGTCCTTTTCATTCTTTGGACAGCCGTTCCTGATCAGTACCTTTTGCTGAGGCTTTAAATCTGTGTTATGGAGTCAAGATGGATCAAACGAGCTTTCTGCCTCAGGAAGCAGTTGTGGCATCTCGGGCTCCCAGGGGTGCAGGTTTGAGAGTCAGGCCAGAGAGATGAAACAAAGCACAGGGGCACTTCTACAGAAAGCAATATTGCCATTTCTTACCCAAAGTCGTACGAAGAGAGGTTATTGTATCACCTTATTGACAAACTACAAACAGCAAACCCACTGCTGGAATTACCAGTGGCACTGATAACAGCCCAATAAACATACACTACATTAAAAAACACCCAAAACATTAACTAGGCTGCATAAATTGATAATGGGCTTGAAGACGTTGGTAAAAGGGGAGACTTTAAAGAGTATTAAGAAACAGTTCCCAGAACTTTGTGAAACACTTAGCAACTATCTGCAAAGATAAATTTTCTTTGGCTTCTCCAGGGAGACAACTCAGAGTTCATATAGCAAAGGAAATAATAAATAAGTTATTTGAGTTTAAAAGCAGTCCTTACATTCAGATGTGTGTAACAGACGGAGGGGTTGATGTCCCCTGGTCTTTGCTGCTCTCCGTGGGGACGCGCTGCCCTCTGTGCTGTCCTGGCACGCGCGCCTTGGCCGGCGGCTCCAGCCGCACCGCTGAGCTCGCCCAATTTCTATACCCAACGCTCCCCTACGCGCGGGGGCATTTTGGTCCACCAGCGCAGGACAGAGAAAGGAATGGAGAGGGAATATTTAAAGCCATAATGACTGTTCTAACCAAAATAAGGTTGATTCTGCACATTAAAAAAGCCGTTATTTATCTTCATTGTGGGAAATTGCCTATTCTGAACACTAACACCGCCTTTCAGCTACTGACCTGCCTGAAAAAGCAATGAACAGCCAACCACCCCAGCACTGAGCACTTGGCCCGGTGTTTCCACAGTGGTTCCCTGTAACCCGGCAGAGAGTGAAGCTGAAGAAGACAGGACATGATTGTGAAGAGGAGGGCCTCTCAGCCCAGCAAGTGCCGGCCTGGGGGCAGTTACTAGAGGCTGCAGCTCTATATAGCTCGTTACGCACTACGGCGAGCGGTGGGTGATGGAGGCGCTCGAAGAGCGGGGCGACAGGGAGAGGCAACGCGTTTGCGCCGGCACCGCGAGGCCGCCCTGCGCCCGTTGCGGCCGTGCGCGGGCGGCGGCACCTCCGCGGCGCCGCGCTGCCTCATCCGGCCGCCTCTGGCGCGCCGGACTCGCTGGGCACAGCCGCCCACGGGAGCGGAGCCCCCGCGCTGGGAGCTGCCCGGGCCCCACGGTGCTGCCGACGGCCCCGCACGCCGACCTGCTCCTCAGCAGGCCACACGCACCCCGGGCCTGCCTCGCGCTGGGGCACAAGGAAAGCAGCAAAGGCAGCGAGGACGGGGACACATCCTGCGGCCTCGCGTGGATGGAGGCCCGGCTGAGCCTCGCCCGGGGCCTCGCTGCCCTCCTAGGCTTGGGGGCTCCAGCTCATTTCCCTATCTTGCTCTATAGACGACTTCTCAGCTGAGGAAAAATCGTTTGTACCGGCAGCGTGTAGTGCTACCGATAACGAGCATGAAAAATGTCATGCAAACGCAGGCACTGAATAACAAAATAATCAGTTTTTCCACTCAGATGCTTTCTAATATTGCTTATGTTTTTTTTTTTCTGTGAGATGCGTTGTTCATAATAAATAATTTAAAGACTTAATGTTTGCTGGCTCCTTTGTCATCAGCAGCTCTTGAATTGCCAGATGAAAATATTTCTTTTTTTTTGGTGTTCTGCAAAAAGACCATATATTTGTCAACAGTTTTACAACTCTTAGCAGTGCTCCATGAATATTATCAGCACAGGATCCTCTCTCAAAGGCCTACTGTATCAAAAAAAAATTAAAACAGCAAATCTGATGATTCTCTTTTTCTCTTTATTATAGCAGCGCGATTCGTGCTGCTATCATTAAGGGCCTGTCAGCATTTTTATTACAAACCACTACTCCAGGGGTTTATAACTCAGCAGTAAAAATTCACTCCAGAATGAAACATGCACGGAATGAATGTCATGCAAGGGAGCTCTTATTTAAGCCTGAACGTCAGAAAATTATATTTATACATTTTTAAAGTTATTTTAAAGCACTTTCGACTGCTCAGACAACTGGGCTACATCAGTGGCTGGTAATCTTGAGCCCCGGTGCTGAAAAGGAACTTGCTGAATGTGACATTGAGGAATCATTTCCTAAAGCCTGTGGCTGCCATCCATGTAACTGCAAGGCCAGAATCTGATCCCACGTTACACGTCCACTCAGAGGAGTGCCTAAGACAGAGACATTACATTATCAACAGTACTTAAATCCTTGCCCAGCTTCAGTTTCTGCCTGCAGAGAGCTAAAACAAATCCTTCGTATCCTACAAGACATGTGGAGGATGACCGTGCAACAGAGGTTCACTTTGCTGAGAGTTTCCAGGTCTCTTAGGGAATACGGCACTGCGGATCCTATTGCATTTTACTGCACGCCTCAGTAGATGCCTAGCTTTTTAGCTCCCAGCAAATCTAGTCCAAGCTGTCCAAATGAATGTTTTCACAGTGGGACCGAAAGGAGGGCTAGATCCTCCATGACCTTGATTCATTCCGTGACTTGACTCATTCCACGATTCTTATCGTTCTTTGCAGAATTTTGGAAAATAAAGTAAGCAACTGATAGTGACAAATAAGAAGATGCACTTGATTAAGTGCTCTAAGCAGATAGATCAAAATGAACAAAATATGTATGCCTTGTACGACAATAAAATCCAATCCTCAATAGCAGCTGTGTCACCTGGAGAGTCTTGTGGAATGAAAATTCCCATAGCAGGCTGGACAACTTATGGCCTATAACACACATGCAGCTTTCAAGCTCTGTAAGCACAGTCCAGTTGCTGGATGTTTTGCTGCTTCACAGCTGAGCTCTTTCTTGGCGTGGCTCTGGCACGAGGCATGGCCTGGCATGAGGAAAAGCCACGACGCTCAGCTGAGCCCCAGCCCCCAATGTGGTGGGGCAGCACACTCCCAGGGACAGCTAAGCCCCACTTAGTGATGCAAAGGTGATGCAAAGGTACAAACCATAGCCCTAAGTGCTAAGAACAGGTCTGTGGCTCAGGCCACCTTTGGAAACTGCTTCTCCAGCTGAAGCAGAAGGACAAGGCAACACTGAAACAGCCCTAGCTGCTCCGGGCAGCAGTAAAGCTAGACAGCACATTACATGACTTCCTCAGGAGGAAGACCTTGACAGTACTGTGCTTCTACAGAGGGAGTTCCATATTCCAACCGCAAACTCACTCCCCTGATCTTCACTCTGAAGGCAGCAGGATGAACTTGACAAAGACTTTACATGACTCCCACTGAGTGTGGTAACATCTATTTCGATGAGCTTACGCTGCAGACTAGGCTCTGTGTGATCCCTACCGTGCTTTAAGTAAGTGCATCACTCCAGTTGGACTGCTGGAAGAGAGATTGGAAATTAGGGAGTAACTTCATACAAAACGCTAGGTCAGCCAACGTCAGGTTTTGGAGGGCAACAAGAGGGAAGCAGGGCAGAATTTGCTCCTTAAAAGATGGCTGATTTTGAAATGCCGCCAATGACATTCCTTCCTACAAACCCTCCAGAAAAATCTTTCTGCTCTTTTCAAAAACACCAGTTAGTACAGCTGTACCACCTGTGATTTAATTAATACTCATATTGCTCATTAGAATAAAGTCATTTTCAGTGGAAGGGAACTTCTCGCAAACGATCATCTCTTTAGAGCAATTCATGATTTGTGTTTGACCAAAGTTGTTTCTCAGATGGCTGTAATCTGTAAAGACTGTTGTCTGACAAGAGCCTTTTAACTGAAATTGCTCCTATTACAGCTGTAATAAAATCAGTTTAGAAGATGAAGAGAGTGGCTTTATGGGTTGATCTTGCTTTCCCCCCTTTAGGTAAAATTTCTATCACTTATGGTACTTTGCAACACATTAAAATATTCAAAGTTATCATAGGTTTTCATACCTCTGAATCAGCCAATGTCTCTGAAAGCAGAAAGGAAGCTGAAAAAGCAGCCTGGCTTCCACTGAGCAAAAATGCCTACAAAATAACATGGCCCAGAACATTCCAGGTGAGAAGGCACTTCCTGCAGCAATACTGGTAAATGAAACATTCATTTTTAAACTCAGACCTAGGAAATAGTTCAGGAGAAGCAAGCATTTGAGCGACTTCTATTTATGTGTTTACTTTTTCAACACAAACTAAAATGTGGCCTTCAAGTCCAAGAACCCCAGAGCACCTGAGAACCCGAGGACAGAGGGATTCTGCAATCCAGGGGTGAAGATGACCATGCCCACCGGCAGGCTCTGCAGCACCGGCAGCATGTAAGGAGTCACATTTCTGGCTGAACCCTGCATTTGTGAACCACTAAAGCCCATTTAAATTACCAGTATTGATTTCAATGTTAAATGCACTGGGCCTCGTAACATTAATTATAATTATCTCTGGGCCTCTATTATTGCCTATCAATTTAGCATTTCGTTACCTTCATGGCACTCTTCATGTTAAGCTTACGAGCATCATTAGAGATCTCCCATTTCTTCTTAGAATCAGAATTGTGGCCCTCTAGTTCCAGAATTTCTGTCAAAAAGAAAAGCATAGAGGTGCCCTCTTGCTTTCTAGAGCATTTACATGCAGTATCTGCTGCACACTGGACGCAGAATCCCCTCTGGCAAAGCAGATGGTCCTCTCAAGCGTCCACTACCCAGATAAAATGATCTGAACCACGGCACAGTTCCTGAGCCTAACCAAACCTTTAAAGGAACAGAATGCTGAAATCACAAAGAAACTAAGCCTATATTTAGCCTTAAGTATATACTCAAAACTCACTGGCATTGGTTTATTTGCTAAGTTCAACAGGACAGGCTTTGGTATGTTCTTAAATATTCTACCAAATTCAACAGTTACCATGAGAAGCTTTTAGACATGAGCCAGGAGCACAGTAGTTATGAGCTTCTCAAACACCCTCCCGCTGAGGTGGAAAACACAAGATTCAGACCACAAAGCCCCTCCAACGTCCACTGAACTGCAAGACAAACAGTCTCACCCTCTAATCTCTTCTGGCAGTTACTTAACGTGATTTAGAGCTCAACAAGTGATCTTCATACAGCTGCGTAAAGTTTATTCACCTGTGTGTGCCACACTAGCAAAGCTTACAAAGAAGCAAATCCTTGTGACATTTTGAAACAGCTATTTTAAGTAAATGCTAGAGATTAAGAATAAGTTTCAGCCAAATGTTCAAACCTTATGCGTCCTTACTGAAACAACTAAACCATGTGAAATTTGCCTATAGTAGGTACTAGGTTGCTGCTTTCACAGGAGAACTGTCAAATTTTACTCCACAAAGCTGCTCTGCGTTCCTACAACACAGAGGTGTTAGGGTTGCTCCTGCCCACAAGCAGAACAAACGCTTCTCAAGTGCCCACTTGGCCAAAGCCTGCCATAAATTCTCTCCCTAAGCCACCTCAGCTCCCTTTGTAAACAGTGATGGCTGCTCATTCATGTTCCTGATGTGCTCAGGACGTTACAGTAAGGAAGCAAAACGCCCCACAGCCTCTCTGCATGGTGGACACTGCCCTGTGTCCGCAGCTCTTCTGCCAGGGTGCTCTGGAGGGAGCAGGAACTGGTGTTTCGTCACTCACCCCTTTGCTGGACTGGGATACTGCATTCAGTCTCCCACATTAAAAGCCACTGCAGCGGTGTCTATAGCTCAGCAAAGCAATGGTTACCTGATTCTTTGCATAAAGCTGGTGATAGGGAAGGGGAAAGTTGGTTAATAAGAAATTCTAAGGGAGGAGGAGTTAAAAATCAGTGGTGTTGGCAGCACTGTCCTAGACATATTCTTACAGCTCTTTCCTGCTCTGGATTAGTGTTTTGGAACAATCTAAAATGTGCATTAAGCTGCCAAGAGTGAGTAATCTCGAAAGGGCCACAAAACATTCTTGAGCTGGAGCAGAGATAAATCCCCCAGCACTTGCCAGTCCTAATTCAGACAACACTCCCTTGCACGTCACTGGGAGGACAGCCAGAGGAAAGGCTGAAACAAAGAGCAAAATCCTCTCCTGAGCTGCTTCGAGTCCCAAAGGAGAGTGTCCACTGCCATGAGTGATTTCACCGAGGTCTGGATGGGATCCTGAGCTCTGTGAAACCACCACAGTGCTGCAGATGGTGCAATGGTGATTTTCACAGCAAGCCAAGCAGGAAAAGCAAGAACAGGCAACAAGGCCTGAGCACCCAGCCACCCGGCCGCAGCCGAGCTCATTCCCTGCTCCAGGGCACTATGGATCCGGCTGGTGCTTGTGGGTGCCTGGGCTGCTCCAGGCATCCAGAGAGCTTCTTCAGTGCTTGAAGAAAGACTCAGTGCTTCAAGTTGGAGAAAGACTCCTTCTGATTTAATTAACTTATGCATAAATGGTTCCATGTCCCGTTCATCTCACCTAACACACAGAAGCAGTCAATGACTAGAAATGGCTACTTCAGAAATATCCCACACTGTCTTTTTTCTTCATGGACTCGTACGTCAGACTTTTCAAAAACAGCAGCAGTCAGGTTGCATCTACTTGCTGGTAGAGCTAGCTACTTGGTATGACTTCTTAAATGTAAGCAAGTAGGTCATCAAACGGTGTTATTTTAGGCATGATTTTAATGCTCATAAGGAGCTCTGCATATTCTTACCGATAAAAATTCCTGACACTTCCATGTTATTGCTATCAATTTGAAACATTTTCCAAGTGCAGGAGATAATTAAAGTTATTAGCATTTATAATAAAATGACTAAGCTGGAGATATTTTTGGAAGGGTACAAACTGTCACTGCTCAGTTATTTCACAGAATCTCTGATCACTTATACATACAACATAAACATATACATATACAAACACATACATATAACATATACAGGAGGAGAACATGCAGGCTGGCCGATAGCTGTGTGCCAGAGATGCGTAATTGTCTTTTTGCCTGACTGATCAATGAGTGACAGTCTCCGAATACCTGCAGCTCTGTTCTCCTGCTGTCACGCAAGGCTGCAGAGGCTCGAGCAGGGCAGTTCTGCAAGCAACTGAAAGCAGAGTCTGAACCAAGAACCCCCTTTGCTGAAACATCAGCTTCCTCCTGTGGCTTAGTAATATCTACTGCTTTGTGCCTTTATTCCCAACAGTAAGAAATCACCTACCCTAGATCTGCTCTGATGACCCCAAATGTATGGAAACACTTGGATGAAATTGGGATTAGACTCTCAGCCCGGATTGCTTGGGGTCACTGACTTGCTCTGTACAGCACAGACTGCTCCCAAAGGTGGTTTGCTTATCTAAATACCGTCTTGCCACTATGAAGGGATGAGATAATGAGTCTCCTGCTGGTCTCTCACTCATTTCAGCCATTCCTTCGCCATGAAGTAGCGTGAGATGGAAAGAGAGAACAAAAAAAACCCTGCCAAAAACTCCATACAGAAAACCTAATAATCTCATATAAATTTCTCAGGTTTAAAACCTAGTTGCTCTCTTCTTTCTCCCCATGGACAGCAGGATTTCCACACTCTTAGCACTAAAACTTCTTTCTACAGAATACAAAAAAAAGAGCACCAAGTACTTATGATGCTTATTCAGAATATATGATGCCACAAACATTTTGACCTGCCTCTTCTGGAAAGTCTTATATT
>JAVCKT010007369.1:23431-35903 GCA_032273925.1 Rhynchotus rufescens
TTATATTATATACTAGGCTTATCTTCCTACACTTAGGTCAGCAGTCAGACTTTCTATCTTCCTCCATATATACTTGTTTGACAGCAATGTCTTTTACTATCAGCATGTGTGGCAGCCTCCTCCCCACTGTTACAGGGATATCCAGAGATCTAGCCTTGGGATTTGGACGGGAGGCATATTGCCTTTGTGCTGTATACTTTTCAACTGTTATTTTTTCCTAACAGCTCCTCCTTTTTAGACCATGACAGACAGCGTCGAGAAAGTGCATCGTTCCCACAGTCTGTGGTAACAGGCAGATGAAACATTAGCAGGCTGAAAGCTCAAAATCTAAAACTAGGAAAAAAAGATACATCTGTGCTGATTTTTTTGCTCCTACAAAACATGAGGGGAATGGAAGGAATTCAGAGGATCAGAACCAAAGTCATGTGTCATCCATCAAAATGCATATGGTTTCTCTCTTTCCTTTGTCCCCACAGTACATATATAACTAAAATTGATCCCAGTGTAGCTGCAGATACATAACTTTGGGATGACATTAATAGGCCAATTACTGTGACCAGTCACAGACTAAAACAAGAAGGCATTTTTCTTGTTACGTCCCTTGGCTCTCTGACTTGTATCCTGTCTTTCCCAGTGACAGCTGTATGGAACAGCAGAAATGCGGGTTTGTGCTGCCTGCACCTTCCCAGATCTTCATCCCGCATCTTCCTCTTTCAAGAGCTCTGCCCCTAAGCGCACAGGGCAGTCCCGGCCCAGGATCCTGCTTTGCTTTCCTTTCGAGTGTACACACGCCTGCTCAGCCTCACACCGCAGCAAGGGTGGAATATATTGCACATTTGAATGCAGCAAGCAGCTACAGGGGACACATCCAGTTGAGCTGCCGTTCTCACTCCTGGTGGTCACCTTCACGACCAGAGACGAGGAGCAAGCTGCCACTGGAGGCGTGCGGTCACACAGTGAAGGCCCCGGGCCACACTACCCAACACGGAGTCATCGGAAAATCTCATGGATTCACTCACCCACTCCTGTGCTTTGGGGTGCTGTGCTGTGCAGGTCACTCCACTCCAGGAAAGGGACAGCAAAACATGAGGTGGTGTCAATGCCTCCTTCCCCTTCCCACCTGCAACAAGGTTTATAACAAGTTGAATGTAAATTCAACTCTTTTTCTTAACAGAAACCCAATGTAACTAGATATCAGAGCTTATTATGGTACAAAGGATTTCTACATAAGTCTCTGGGAAATTCCTTTCTCTACTGAACTAGAATTCACTGCTTTGCTCAGATCCCTGCCCTTGCTCTCCCATCTCAATTGCTTCTCTAGCCAATGCAAACATAAATTAGTTTTGAGTTACTTAGTAAGAAAAATCAAATTACCTAAGTTATGAAATCATATCCTGATTTGTACTGAGCAGCTGAACACACTAAAAACATCAAGTTCCTAAAAAAATTTATACAAAATATTTTTTGTTCTACAAAACAAAACCATCTGAGAAGAGAGTTCAAGAGTGTCAGGACAGAACTGCTAAGCGCTACAGTAATGCTTAAACATCTACAACAGATGCTTAGGAATGGCAGAAAAACATGGTCTTATCATCCAACTTTCCTGTGTTAGTAGCTGCTGCTTCTCTGTTTCAGAAAACATCTCCAAGGGCTTTTCCAGAATCTACATTCATCATCCAATGATGCACAGGTTAATTAAGCCATCCCACTGTGGAACTTACAAAACAGGAAAAAATAGATTTAATGGCAGATTATTGTTTTCTTATCAGTGTTCTCCACATATTCCACCGACACTCTTCAGAAAAAGGTTTTCTGTATAAATGTCTCTTTTCAGCGCTAGCCTCCAAGGAACCTTTAACAATAGAGAAAACCTGCAAGATTTTAAAAAAAAATCAGAGAAAAAATATTACAGTCTTAACCTCTATTTCTCTCCCTCATTCAATCGCAGAGATGACAGTGTATGAACAAGTTTAATCTATTCCAGGGCTTTCTTGCGGGAGCACCAGGTGAAAATGACAATTTCAGCTGAGAGCTCTGGATTGGAGCTTTGTATTTGTATCTCGTGCTGATGAGCATTCAGTGGAGTCCAACAGATGAGTAGACATCGCTGCAGCCTGGGGTCCACGGTGACGATGCCTGCACATACACAACGCTCTGACATCGCCTCCGCGTAACCCTCCGGCAGCAGCGAATCTCACACCTCATCTTTCACAGCTTTCCACGTCATTAAACTTTCATGTAAGACAACACAGAAATTGAAGAGACTTAAAATATTCAGCGGACTCGTACCAAATCACATTGTATCTGTCTCTGCAAATCACCAGTAAAAACAGAGGTCAGTACTTTGGCCTGAGCAAGATTACATGAATTATTGCTTCATTAGCATTTAGAAAGAAAGGGATAAGGCCCCGATGAGAGAATATATATACTAAAAATAAAAGGAGGAGGAAAACTACAAAGAACTGGAGAAACGGCAGCTACAGTTTCCTGTTCCCTGCGGTGCAGATGCACGTCAGGCCTGATCCCACAGATCTTCCTGGAGAGAGGAGCCCCACCAACTAAAGAAGCAGCCCCTTAGTCTGCTCAGCCACACGGCTGGGGTGGTATCCACAAGGCCAATGCAGATGGTGGTACCTGCTGCCCTGCCAGCTGGACACGTCAGCAGAAACGTTACAAAATGTGCTCTGTTTAGAGGTCATCTTCAACTGCGGGTGAGCTACTACCCTAAGTCCTCATGGATTTTTCTATCAGCGTGAAAGATTTCAAGAACTAACTCCATTGAGGCACATGGTCCAGCAGCTGCTCACTATCAGCTAATGGAGTCGGTCGAGCTAAATTCAGCTTTGGTAGAGCCATTAAATTGAATTAAATTTTCCTAGGAGCAGATGCAGTTAATATATTTTTGTTTTTGTAAATCTGAAATACAATTTCTTAATGCCTTAAAACACTTGGCCTAAAATACTAGAATTCACGCATTGTACTTCTGACTCACTTGAACATGCCTAAGTCCAAAAACCACTCAAAACATCAGGAACTTCAGATTGATAAAACCAGGGCGATCCAGTATATAACATGCTGATGGGAAGGCATCCCCCTCATGCCAAAGCTGTTCCAAGGGGCAGCTTCTCCACCTCGCTCCCCGCGTAACTGCGTGCCGTTTCTGCAGGGTCACGGGCCATGTAACATCCCAGGAATTCACTGGGCTCCTCTCAGGGCAAGCTTTGGTTCTGCCAGCTTGCCTATGCTGTGGTAATGCTTCCCAAGCAATTCAAAATGTCTTCAGATTTTCTTGAATTCTGAGCAAATTAAAATACTCCCACATTCTTACCTATAGTCTTTAGTTTCAGCTTTCAGAAAAAAAAAAGCACTTAAAAGTAGTACTTAGTATTCATAAAACATGTATTCTCACATTTAAGGTCTCAGACCTGCATTGCTGCATGACAGAGCATCAACAAGCCCAGTTCTTGTTTAGTCCTACTCTTGTTTTTAATTCAGGCATTTAAACAGAGGTCGCTGCCATACATGCTGCATCATTTTCTGAAGAATTTACTGCGCAATTTATTGACACTAACTTTTAGGGGTTGATTAAGAAGGTACAGGAGGTCCTTCAAGGACGCAGCACTGAAATCTCTCCTAATCACCTCACAGCAAGTGTGCCCAGAATAATGAAAGTACTTCCACACCCTCATGCCTTTTTTTTTTTTTTTTTCTCAAAAGCAACACCAAAACATGCTTAAGGGCAGCTCTTAACAAAATGACATGACAAAAGTACTGGGCCCTCATAAGTGCTTTTTCCACTCTCAGGGTAAGACAGCAATCAAATTGTGGGCTATCATGTAGCATAATTACAACATGACAGCTAATGTTTATTTCATTGTCACTGCAGAACATGCTGACAGTTCCCCACAAGCAGGCATGCAATTCATAAAGGCATAAACTACAAGCAAAATCAAATCAAGAGTATTCAGAGAATCCAAGCAACTCTGCACTGAAGGAATTAAACTCTTCACCTAACATTTTAAACTGTTTTCAAGAAAAAAAAAATGGTTAAAAACCAGTCTTTAATATGTGCTGTAATAACCAAGAAACCCACTACAAGCAAAACCAAAGGCAGAATTGAATCGTGTGGACAGCTTATCTTCCCCAAATGGTCTACGTCGAGGCTGGATGTTCAGTGCTTGTTTCCTACTAGCATCTCAGAGACACACAGAGAGGGCCCAGCCCCACACCAGGCATTAACCACAATTAACTACTGCGCAGCAAAACGGAAGCTGCTATAAAGTGGAGCACGAAGCCTGTAACGGGGCTCTCCGTGGTAGAAGTGCTTTGGTAGATGCTCACATGGACATGAAGCGACCTTCAGAGGAAAGCAACATCCAAGTAAATAGTACAATACCACACTAAGAGGGCTAGAAATAGACACCTTTGTTCAAATAAATCCTCCTGATATCCTGAAAATAACACTTTTATAATATATACTTGGAGGAAAAGTAGAGGAGGTCAGGGAGAGCCGGCCTCCATGGGGCCTTCCACTGAGGCTCGGCCAAGACACTGCACTGATGTCCTGCTGTTACTGGCGCTGAGATGGAAGGAAGAAGAATGTGCAGCTCTGCAGCTGTGGTTATTAATACTTTGGAGAAAAAAAAGAGGTAGCAGCTTTTGCTGGGCAAGGCACTGGTTTAGGTCTCTTCGTAAAAATGGCACTTTGCTTGTACAATGCATCTTGGTTGGGACGTTCACATCAGGAAGGAAGCCAGCCTGTTTTCAGACACTGCGTAGGTTTTCCAGAGATTTATGTGCAAAAGAGATTTTTACTTGTAAAGTGGATGAAAAAAAGAGTAAGTGAATGAAAACAGGAAAAGTCTGGAACTCCATTATGACACTTTTACAGTGCATTTTTATTCAAGCTCCAGCTGTACTGATTAATATTTATGGCTGGATTCTTTCCCCTCCAAAACAGTGTATTTTGCAATAATTCCAGAAGACAATGTGCAGATAGCGTATGGCACCGTGAACATCTGCAGCCCAGAGCCATCCACGTCGGGAGCGCAGAACGGCAGCGGGGGATTGCGGGCAGTTCCCATCTGATCTGCTGCCGCGGGGACAGAAAGAGCAATAAGGGTAGTGGGAACTGTGAGCGTTGTTTAATGTTTTCCAATGGATCACGCACATTAGGAACAGTAATTAATGATTTGGCTTATAACGCTTCAGGGAATTACTGTCCAACAAAATAATGGAAGTAATTTAAATTGGCCATAAAGTTTAAGTGTGCAGGCGTTTCATGGCAGGATTATCTGCCACGGGAAGGAAACACTGCTGTTACAGCCACACGCGACAAGGCTTAGAAGGAGCCACGTGAAGCCCTCAGGCGACGCGGTTACGTTTTCTTAGTGCGCGACGTTCCTCCAAGGTGCACGGGCAGCTCGTGGTTCCGAAGGTTTCTCGTTGGCTCTTTTGAGGCACCACCAGCACCCTGCCCTCCACAACGCTCTTTGCAACACACACAGTTATTTTGTTATTGCCGTGTTTTAAAAAAATCTCTTCTTCGCAACTCGTGACTTTGTAAAATCTAGAAATTAGACATGTGCAGTAATCTACAGAGGAAACAGCCTTCCTTATCCACACTGCCTGGGGGCAAGAACCCCCAAGAACTGCAAGTTATATTTAATTTTAAATACAAGTTAAAACGCTGGCCCCTCTGCCCAACCCTGGCCCAACCCTGTTGCCGTTGCCCTCAGAAATGGCAGCGATGGCGCCGCGGCCTCCCGGGCCTGTGGCGCCCAGGCGGGAGGGAGCGCCCCGAGCTGGGCCTGGCGCCGCCATGGTGCACGGAAGGGGCTCCCCAACCTGGGCCTGCGCCTAACTCGGGCCTGGCGCACGGGCATGGAGCAAGGGCCGCCCAGGGCCCGGCTGGAGCGCGGCGCAGGGGAACATCCCCGCGCTCACACCGACATGGCGCCCATCTCCCTTAGCCGAGCTGCCCGGCGTGGCCCATCGTTCTCCTGCCAAGGAAGAATCAAGAACTATCCATCAAATATTAAATGCTGTGGGATCTAATCAGGCATTACTAGTGTTCAGACAGGAGCCATTCATGTTTGTTTCATAACAATCTACACTTTAGAAAGTGTGTATGTTTTTGTGCTTTATGTCTGCAACCAATACAAACATGAATTATTGATGTGCTATAAAATGAGCGTATTTTGGGAGGGAGGATGGGGGGAAAATGAGCTACCTAAGGCATTTTCATATAAATGACTGCACTTTAGCTTTCAAAAACATTTTATTTTTCAAGACTCTACTCACTTCAGACGGAAGCCTGCGCATCAGATTTGGCCAAGCGTATCACAAGAAACCTCACACTTATAAATTATTAACCCACGAGCAGCCAGCATGGGTTAGATATAGAAACAGCCACCATGCGCACAGAGGACATTTACCCTCCTCACTTTCTAACACGTTTTTGCATGAGTAGCTCCAGAAAGGCAAAGCCAATTCCTGTAACGCTGGGGCAGCGCGTTGGGCACACGGGCACGTCGGTGCTTCTTGCACCGCTCCAACTGCTCTGCCACACTCGCCGCCAGCTTTAGCTTCATCTGGAGCAAAGAACTTGAATAGCTGAAACGTCCTTACGTTCTTGAGAGGCTATTTTAGGGGCCGTGGTGCTCTCTTGCTCATTATCTTCCTCCAGATTCAGCGCCCCAGGCATTTCAGGGTAAGGAGAAGCTAGACAATCTTCTTGTTCAAAACGCCCCCAAACAACAACCATGAAGAACCTCAAATAACCAATACAGCCAGTGACTACTGTGTCAGGCTCTTGCTGCATAAGCATGCAGCTCTTGCTGCATACAAGGTAAACTAGCTCCCCTCCATCATCTCAGTGTGCCTTACTTCCTGCGGCTGAAGTCTAGATTAGGTCTATACACCTGATCACAAAGAACCACAAACCACTCCAGAGAAAGAAAGTTCGATAGAAAAAAAAAATCTTAAAAAAAAAAAAAAATCTACACAGGAGTGATGAAAACAGATAAAAGCAATGTATGGAAAATTTGCCAACTAAATTTCCAAGTGAATGTCGTAATTTAGATTCAAAGTGAATCGAACCTACAATAAAATTCTGTGGGTAAGACCAAGAGCTAGGCTGTACAACCTCGCAGGTTCTTGCCTCCCAGCCTAAATCACACTAAGGGCATGGAGCCTAAGCAAGCATCTATAGCAGAGGTCAATCCAATTTAACTAATTCACTTTAGAAAGGTGATTCCAGCTAGAAGCTTCTCCCATAAGCAGCAAGCTCCAAGGATACAGTTCCCACAGGATTTGGGACTGTACAAGCAACTCAAAAGCACCAGGAAAAAACAATCTAGTTTTCTTAAGTGTCTAAATACATTCCTAAAAACATAACCAGGGATAATATTATTCATTCCAACTCCAAAATCAGAAGAAAAAAATGGGAAAATTTTATATTCTAAAATTAGCATTTTTGACTAGGTCATATTGCAGGAAGTAGTACAAAATCCTAGTAAGGCCTTAGACACTTGCATTAAATCTTGCTTTTTCTTTGTTTTTCCATTTTTTAAAGAAAGCAGTTTGTCAAACAAGTTTTTTTTTTTTCAGATACAAGGTGTGGCAGCACTGCAAATCTCTCCAGTTATTTAGGACTTTCTATAGATTTTTCTGCTCAGTTCCCACAGCAGGCTTTCTCATGTAGTAATCTATTTTCCTTCTGAAGGTGCCACTACTAAGACCCAAAAATGCAATGCACATCTGGTCACAGCTGTGTCACAGGGAAGCATCTTCTGTAATTCTCTGAGATGCCTCTCTGTGAGGGAAGCATAAAAAACTACATAGATAAAAATTTATTTCAGACAAGTTCCTGTCACCAGAATGAGCATTTAACAGGTAAGAAGCACTTTAGCTTCCACACTGCAGCTGGTTGGAAACAAAAAGAAGAAAAAAAGAAAAAGAAAAAAAAAACATTAAAAAAACTCTTTTGGTTAGTCTGGTTGTTGGAAAATTCATTGAACACAATTTAGCGGTTAAAAAAATCCACTATATATAATGTACACTTCAAGAGATGATTCAGTAATAATAGTGACATAAAAGTTTTATGGGCAGCTTTATCTGTCAGAAGAGTTCTTACATAATAAAATCAATGTTCAGTGGGATTTTCAGCAGATAAAGTAATGCTTTTTCCATCTATACTAGGAAAGCTCTGTCCATCATATTTTTTTTTTTTATTTTAAATAGTCTAGTGTACAACTTTTACTAGTATTTCTTTCCTGCCCTCTAGCCTTTAACACAGAAATATTAACTACATATAAATGATCCTGTCCTCTACCAAAAAAACAATTAATGTTTTAAGGAGGTAATATCCATATCTGCTTCAGCTTCTGAAGAAATGAAGCTTCAGCTTTCTGAGGAGAACGGATATACCAAGTCAAGCGATGAATTTAAAAGATTAAACAAAGCAAGAGAAACTGATTCTCTGATTAAAAATATGCAAACTACCAATCTTCACTCTGCTGATTTTTACCTGTTAAATCCAAGGACCATAAAACAGCAACAGGTTCTAGCTCAATGTTCATAACCAAATACAAAGGACAGCCCCAGCATGAAACAGGATTAATTCCTTATGAGAAAAGAAACCCGCACTCATTGTGTGAAAACTGAAATACTACCAGGTCAAAATACTTACTGTTACTTTTTGAAGAGAGTAGTTCTTCTGTTTACACGTTCTCTTCTCCTTACACACTCAAAGCATCATTCACTTCTGTCGTTGGACCCACAAGGGCCCCAGGGCAGGGACGGTTGCATGCGTGTGCACAGTGGTAGCACAACAGGACCGATACTTCTGCTTGGGCAAGGGAAGAAGTGGCCTTCACGGTTCCTCCCATGAGTTGTGTGGGGCACAAGAGGAGGCACACTAGCATCTCCCTGCCACAGACAGCGCGTCTCTTCAGTCTGCCGTGGCACCACGCAGCAGAGCACAGAACCCAAGGCTGCCCGTACCTCCGGCAAAGGGCTGGTGATCCTTCATCTCATCCCCAACAGGTGACTAATTGGCAGATTTCCACTTGAAAAGGAAACCAATCGTTATGAGGAGTAATTGCTAGGCAGTAGGTATGGCAATACTTGGATTTCTGCAGGTGAGAGAAGAGACATGAAGCACTGTGTGGAGTGGAACTACCTTGTGTCTCACCAGTAAACCAAGAGGGTTGTGGTAACTGTGACTTGCCTAAGGAACACAAGCACCGTGTGCTGGAGAGAAGCAAATTCAACCCAAAGCGATATGCTGAAAGGAGCCCATTTACTTTCTGCTTTGTGTGTCAGGTGAATGGTCCCTTTGAACGCTTCGAGACTTTTAAGATGTGCTGCCTTACCAACAAAGATTTCTCCTCTCCTCTGGCAGACATTACATTCACAAGGGAGCTTGCGCTTTTGACTGCAAATCGACTCTTCAGTTCTGCTAAGGAACCACAGGGATTTGCACTGCTTTCCTACTTGCAGTGATGTGAAAAACACGGGTTCTGGCTGTTCATGGCACGGATTTTGAGAGGGCTTCATGATGGGTCAGCAAAGCACATAATTCCATCAGAGGCCTCCTTACCACGGGCAGATAAAATCACGTGGGCAGAGGCTGCTGCTCTGCTCCTTGACGGCCGGACCCTTGGCCCCGGCGGGCGTCCGTGTGCAGGCACAGGCAGCGGGGCAGCCACTGTAAAACCATGAAGGTTTTACAAAACTGGAGCAGTTCCTTTGGGTGACATTAACACGGTGCACAGCTCCTTAGCCAGCCCCAGTGAACTCAGTTTAATTAAAAATAAACAAACAAAAATATGACTGAAACCAACTCAGAGCACAGTCAGGAGTTCTCACTAAGCATTAGATTTGGCTTGTCCTCGTCAATAAAAGTATTTCCTATCTCTTTTTCCAGATTTATTATAAATTTGTATTCATGTCTGTACACTGTAAATGGAAAGATTTGCAATTAAGGAGATGAAATAAAATACCAACTTTTGAATATCCAATATTGAGTTTAGAACATATTTTTTCCTCTAGCATCTTGTCAACATAAAATAAAAATGTTTAGCAAATCTAAATGAAAACAAAAACACGTATATGTTATCAGTTAAGAATTTCCATGGCAATACTGCTCTGAAGCTAAACAGTTGTATTTCTAGACGAAGGGGTATTCATAATTCATTTACATTTCCTCCAGAATACCATAACCATACATGATCAGCTGCTAACATCTACAGATATTATCTGCACCATGCCAGCAATTCATTTAAATATTTTAAACAGAGAAAGATAAGTAAATTAAGCACTTATGTAACCTGGCATATTCCCAACACACTGCAAAGGAGTGAAGGCATCTCCACCCCAAAGTGAGTGCAGCTCTGTGAGACAGTCCAGAAAGAACTCAGCTCTTACAGAAATGTGAGAGAGAGGTGAAGACTGGCAGGAATGGTGAATGGGTGGGAAAGGACAGACACGAGAGCATCTGAAGTAACAATGAAAGAAGCGAAGCGAGAGTGGCAGGTCTTGGCGGCAGGTCAGGAGGATTTCAACCAATCTACAGTCAAGTTCTCAGAGACATCCAGATGAAAAAGCAAAGGGCAAACAAAACCAAGCAGATGCCAGCAGTGAAATATGGCTCGAGCCATTGATAGATGATGTTTGGAAGGCAGAACAGTGGAAGAGCCAAGGCAAGATGCCTAGGTAAGGCACCCAGATGAGAACAGATGGAGAGAGGTGACACCTAACAGATTAAGACAGAAGATCACAATCACCGGAGCCCCTGAAGGGGACAGCAGGCACCCCCAAGCCCAGCACATCCTTCAACAGGCCTAGAAGGATGCAGGAGACGTGACATGGATTTGGTAGCTAGCACACCTCATTGACTGTATTGTCCCCAGGAATCTTGGCCAGACCATGTGGGTAAACAAGCCTTAGCGTGCACATGCTGGCCAGCCCACTTGGGCATCTTGGTGCTTGTGACTGGGAGTACAATAGAATTTGTTTTAAAATGAAATTTATTTCTCTTCCTACAAGGTCATGAGTTGAGTTTTGCTACATTACTGGAACATTATTTGCTCCATCTTCCTTTGGAGAACTACCAACAGTAGCTCATTGCAACTTGGGTCTTCAGCCTTGTGGTGGGGAAGGCAGGAAAGAAGGAGCAACAGTCTGCAGATACAGCCTTCTGCTGATACTGAAAACCGTAAAGATGTAGAAATCTGGAAAGAAATGCGTTTTCAGTGTGTATTTCTAAGCAGAAGCTCTGTCAATTACTCTAGTGGAGACAGAGAACATGTAGTGTTTTATTTGCAGAAACCTGTAATTTAGCTCAGACATTTGAAAGCATCACCCGCAGCTTTGGAGCAAAGTTTTTGGTAGCAGTTCTAATAAATATTCACAAATATTTAGCCTCTCATCAAGATAACTCTGTCACTGAGGTCTACAAATAGAGGAATTTTTTTTTTTTAGGAACACTATGTCCAAAAAAATGGAGATGGCTGAAGAAGAAGCATCAGGAAGAATGTGTTTGGCAGAAGTCTAAGGCACCCTGCTCAAGCCAGAGACTGCTGTGTGCACCCCTACCACTTTCACTATTCAATTTGCCTGTGTATTTCTCATCCTTTTTCTGAAAGCAAGTTCTACCTTTCACATGAAAAGATCTCATTTCTTTTCTATTTCAAGCTTATTATAAATTTGTAGTTTCATAATAAACCTTTCTTAATGGTGCCAACTATTTTTTTAAAACAAAAATTGTTTTAAATTTTTTAAATTTTTTTTTTTTAAAAACAAAATTGCATGAAAGGAAAGAAATTTCTTTTCATTGGAGCTTTACAGCACTAAAGACAAAACAAAAACCTTGGACTAATCTGAATCATCCTTACCGCTACCTTTTAAGACTCGCTAGTTCTGCTAAATCAGAGCTCAGATGCCTCAGCCTGGGCCATACTGTCACATAGCAGACCGTGCCACCACTGTTTGGTGCCCATGCAGCCTTCTTTAACACCCTAGCCTGTAGCTGACAAAAGTGAGATTGTCACACTGCCCCAGGCAGAACGGGAAGGCAAGAGACGCTGAATAGCTGCAAGGTGCGCTGCTGAGCACGAAGCTGGGCAGCCCGAGGTGCGTCGGCTCCTGCCTGCATCGAGCCAACCAGGCTGCCTCCTGGCACAGCGTGATCCCACCCAGAGCAACGTCGTGTGGACCCTGCAATCAGGAGAGCTCCGCTGCCTCTGCGGGCTTGTTGCTGTTCCCTCCATCAGCCAACACTGGAGACGTCCAAGTGCAAAATTAACCGTGTGGCCCAGCCAGCCAGCAGCACAGCTGGCTAACCCTCCTTCGAGGCAGGAAAGTGGGATGCTCCCCAGCGACCTCTTGCTTACCGATGCTCCTTCCATCTCGAAGACCAGACATTGCTAAGCTGGTTAAAAAAAACTTCTGATTAATAATCTTACAT
>JAVCKT010007369.1:38924-51043 GCA_032273925.1 Rhynchotus rufescens
GGTTAAAAAAAACTTCTGATTATTTCCTTTTTTTACAGGCACTAGAAGATATTTCAAGCTTTAATTTATGTGGGTTTAAAACCACCCACTATGTTGTATTTGACACAAAGAACAAGCAACAAGATAACAAGAATATTAATATGGTGCTGAGTATCACAAGTGCAGAGGCGCCTAACAGCCGGGCAGGCCCTTCCCCATGAGCCCCGTCTCAGCAGAACACGCAGATCCCCTTTCCCCTCTCCCTCAGTCTTCACTTTCTGCCTTCAGTTGCTTCGCCCTTGATTTGTTGATGGAAGCTGCTACTGTTGACCTAGCAGCAAGATCAATGGCTGATCTAGCCATTGGTACTAAACGTGTCAGAAAACGAAACTTTTGCTGTGACTCTTGATGGGCATGAGCAACGCAACAGCTTTTCTTACAGCCAAAATAAGGGACCATTCAGAGTGTTGACAGCTGCTCTGCTTACGGCATTCAGAGAAGTGCCCAGGAACCAAGAGCTGCCTTTAGTTTTTCAGAAGAGCCACCAGCTCAAGTATCTAAAGATTAAGTGGAAACCACCAACCATAGAACAATTCTTAAAATAATTTAATGCAAATCATAGGGCCATCCAAAATCCCATGAAAACAACACATACTCCTTAGTGCCAGTAACCATATTACTGGAAATAGATTTTGCACAATCCTTCTTCAAACAGCCATTTAAACCCCAGGCTTAGAGGAGATTACGCTGTTTGCTGATTTAAGCTGAAAGGAAAGCTTGTTCCAGTCATCTGAGGGCTCCAGAGGCAAAAGCTCATCTGCCAAATTCCCTTTTTATCCCAGTACAATGTACAGCATCTAAATTGCGATGCTAATCTTGAAGCAAAATGTCTTTCCTTTCCAACATGATGTTTAAGTCACTTTCTGCAGCTTTTCAGGCTTTTGTAGGGATTGTTTCAACTTTGGTCTAAGAGTGCTATGATGTTGCCTGATCGGCCTGATCCGTGCAGGATGATCCACTGCTGTGGCGGCAGAGGGAACCTCCCGGCCGCGCCACTCCCGCACGGAGCCCGTGCTGGCCAGGGGGGCCGCGGAACCCAGACACATCCCGGGGCTCTGCTCGGGCAAACTCGGGCAAACGGAGGGGCAACCATGCGGCTCTGCTGCTCCTCACACCGCTTCCCTGCAGTTTGCTCTGTAATTTGCTGTACTTTGAACTGTGGAAATTACCTCAAGACACATGAGAGGGTGCACCTCAGCCAATGTCTTCTCCAAGTATTTCAGCTCCAAAAGTCTTCTCAGCCCTTGTTGTAGCAGTTGGCACGCACAGCCTGTCCTTCCTCCTGCTATCTGCACAGCTAAGATACTTCCCTTTCCAAACTCTAAGCTTTTATTTTTCACCATTATTAAGACTTGATAAAAAGGCAACAAGAATGTATAATTCACTACATGAGAATTTGAAAGGCAATGCAGTGGAAAAATGTTAATGGTTAAAAGCATCATTATGCCTGGCACTATTACACAATTAACAAATTTAATCATTTAACACTTCAAACTTCCATTAAATGTGCAATTTCATATACGAAATAATTATTCATTTATCAATAGGAGATGACTCTACTTCAGAACAGAAGTAAAAAATACAATTAGATGCAGCAGGGCAGAACGAATTCCTGGTAGCAAGATGGGATGGAGCAGCGTGCAACCCTTCCGCGCGGCCTCACTGTCACACTCACTGTTCTCATAGGACATAATGCCTCTAAATATCCTGCATCATTAGCAAAATTACATAACTAATGAAGGGCAAATTAATCGAGCCCTGGAACATTTCATAAGCCTGTAAGAACAGCTTCTTGTACATCCCTAAGAAATAATTGCAGCAGAGTCAATCGCATGAACTCATTAAGCGCTACCAACACAAACTGGGCAAGCAAGTCCCCCAAAGGAACCTCCTCTGAACGTGCTGCTAGGACGTCCCCAGATGCTGGAGGAGCCCGGGAGTGGAGGTGGAAGGTCTGCAGTGCAGGCCAGCTTGGGGCTGATGGCCCTCACCGTTCAGTGCCAGAATCTGAGAAACCGAAGGTGTCTGCTTCGCTGTGGGGCAAAGCACAACCCGAGCCCGTCAAACTGCTCTGCACAAATAGTGAATGAGATCTCCAGAAATCAATCATGTTCCTGCAGGGAACACAAAAGAAATTGTAAGTGGACAACAGCAATACAGGAGGAATAACTGGAGACATTCATCATGTTTCGGTGTATTCCACCCCAGCTGAGTGCTGGCAGGCTGCAAGTCGTGTCTCCAACAGAAGGGCCTTGCTGCAGTTGACTCCAACGTGGTATATGCTTCATTTCTATGGGCGTCCAAAAATAGGTAGCACTGATTCATATTCATTCACAGCAAGCACAGCATGAGTCAGCAGCAAGGTGGCTTGGTAGAAAGAGCAATGTATCTTAAAACAGACGTGGAGGAGTTTTTCAACTCCTGAAGAAGCTGACGGTTCCTGTTCTAAAAGTGGGGCTGAAATGAGTATTTTCAGTATCACTTCACAGGGCAATGTACAAGCAGATGAAGGGAAAATAAAAAGAAACAGAGAATTTTTATGCTAAAGATCTCAGCAAAGGTTTAACATATTACGTGGTTTGGGTTTTTCTTCCTCCCAAAGAGGCCATCTGCTTCACTATAGCAAATTCTAAATATGGCTCCATTTTTCACACAGCTCAGATTTGTGGGGGTGGTGTTCACCACCCAAGTGAACATTTCCATGATATTTAATTTGCTTAGGCACCTAAAAATAGTAGGTCCTCTGCAGGAACATTGCAGGGCGCTGAGGAAGCAGTTTCCTCTTTGAAATCCTGCTGCAACCTTTTGAATCTGAAATGAAAATCAAGATCTTAAAAGAGGAGGAGGCTGAATACGTAGCTGCTTTGCACAGTGTTCCGGGAAACAGGCACCAACTCTCTAGGCTATTGGAAAATTGGCTGTTTCACATAGTCAACCTGGCTCCTGTGTCTTGTGACGCCCCAGCAAAAGGTGAAAAATCAGGTGAAACCACAGAAGTCTTAAGATTTTCAAGAAAAGCAGCACTTTTTTTTTTTTCCCCCCCACAGGACAAGTATGTAATCTAACACATATATTAAATATAGCATTGTTAAACTAGCCTAGGTCTAACAGTCTCAGAAGCCAGTACTGGAAGCCTGGGAAGAAAACACAAGAAACTGCAACAGGAAGATGAGAACTCTTGCTTTCTCCATAAATACCTACTGAGCCACATGAGGCCTATTAAATTTGTGGGCACACGGCTTAATATCCTTCTAAAAAAAAAAAAAATTAACGACACAACAGTGAGTATATTTTGAAAACCACATCAGCAGCCGATCTCCAGGGCTGCCAGCTTCCCCAGCTCCCCGGGGCAATGAGCTCCACGGTCTAATTCAATCCTATGTTGTCATAACTAATTTCATTAAAGCTCCTCATTGGGTTCATATCAAAATTGCCTCCTTCCGCTCTCTGGGCTCCTTCTGAATCTTGTGCAGTTCTTAAATGTTAGATATTGTATAATTTCATCTTAACCACCTAATGAACTGGAAAGGATTCCTATATAAAACAGTCCTTTGTGACTAAGGAAAGACTCCATAGGACCATAAAACCGGAACCATGAAAAATAATGATTCCTTTTTCAGCTTCTAGGAACATTGCTGGTTTCCCCACAGTCCACAGAGGAGCCATACAGACTGTTTTGCTAAATTACTGACTGGTTCTGCAGCATCTCCGGGGCAGTGCTGAGCGCGGGCAGCGCCGCTGGATGCCTCTGCTCGGCACGCTGTACTTGCCGTTGCAACCCAACGTGCTCCCTGCCAGCCCATTTTTTCCCATTGCATTGTTCTTTATTACTTGCAATTTATAGAACGCTTTTCACATACCATGACAAAGAGCTACAGAGAGTGAATGAGCGATTTTCTCGCCGGGCCAGTATCAGTACATCTCAATTCCATTTGGATTCATAACATTTATAACAGAATTGAGCAGCGCAAGATCTACTACCCATACAGAGTGATAAGAAGGTCAAAGTCTGATGAGTAGGTTTTATGCTCTCTCTCTACAGCATACATCAGATCTGAAATTTCCTAACCAATTTCTCTCGGTCCCATTACGCGCTCGCTGCTTTTGTTCTTGCACAGCCATTGCAGAGACATAACAGATGCATCCAAGTCCATGAGCTTTGCCAAAGTTTCTAGTGCTATACTGATATATAACGTTATGTTGTTGATATATAACGTGCCGTCACCCTAAGGGATGGCTCTGTGGGCAGAGGCATTCGATGGGGGCCGGTTTAGACTCAATTCTTTCATGCTGGAGAGCTGTCTCTTCCTGGAGCAACTGGAGTTTAAATGACTACTCAGGTTATTTACTTGCAGCAGATTCTGTACAAGGGTGATACTTTTTTTGGTTTAATCCCTGTTATGGCTGTATTCTAATAACCTGCAACGATGGCCTCCCACCCTATGCACTCTGCCTGCCAGATAGGGGTAACCCACATGCTACAGCTTCAGGCACCAGCCTTGAGGAGCAAAGTCCCGAGCAGCCTCCAGACAAAGCACGGCGAGCAGGAGGCTGCTCCAGGCCACCCTGATTCCGACCAACCACAGGGGCTACTTCAGCTCTGCTTCCCCACATCCTATTCTCCAAACAAAGGGCGTGATTACCAATGAGACTCATGCAAAATTGCACTACCTGAGTTAATAAAAAACAAATTTCAACAGTCAACTGCTTAAATTAGCAGTTTTGTTGAACACATGCTAGGATTTTTTTTTTTAAGAAATGTATGAAAAGATCACAATCAAAGCAGAATTTATTTCAGAGATAAATGACACTTTGCTTGCATCAAGTATTGTATTATTCTGTGAGTAGCTCCTGTGAAATCAATTGAGCTATTTGCCAGTTATAATATTATGCAACAGAAATAGAAATAGGGATTATGCCCTTTTAAACTGCACATGTATTTGTGACAAGTGCTTTATGTTTATATTAAACAATTTGCAGAATTATTTAAGTGTAAAAAACAAAGTGGGAGTTTCTTTTCTTTTTTCCCCCTCTAACCACAGGAATCTTCTGAATCTGTCCAAATGTAAAAATCTGCACTGATCCCATCAAGGAAAATCCAACTCTACCACTGACTGTGCAAAATGGTTGCTATACACACCAACATCTCAGCAGTGCTCCCTTGTCCAGATTGCTGCAGCTACTGCAAACGTAATTAGCAGGCTCAAATTAATTGCATTGCACAAGCAGTGTAGGAGATAAAAGCCTACCAAACCATGTTAGGCTGCAGCTGCTAAAATCACCCTGCAAGGAAGCAGGGAAGTCTTAGCTGGAGGCATTCTGGGCTCCCTGCTTGCAGCAAGGCTTCTCTGACCACTATGTACCTCATCCACTCATGCCATAATTTGTCCCTGGCTTCTTTATTTCTTCTTTTATTTCCAAGCCTTGAGGTTGGCAGCCCTAAAAAGAAGGTATCGCTGATGGAGCAGGATGAGAAAAATAGGAAAAGAATCATCCAGTACTAAGGATATGATCTAAAAAGGGGTTGCAGGTTTCATTCCCTCCCTCTCCAGAGGTCCCTCAACAACCCTGAGCTTAGATTCCTGCTCACTATATCGTAGCCTCTCTAGGGATGCAGCGGCTCGAGACAAGCATCCCAATGTGTTCGCCTGCTGATTCAGACACTTGTCTTGTGTTTCTGACAGTGCTGCACAAAGCTTTAAGTTGAATGTCACCTTCCGCCAAATACCTAGCTTGGTCACAGCAGATACAGAGGGAATCACCCAGGACATGGCAGCAACCTAGCGAACCACTGAGGGAAAACGCAGCCTGGGGACACACGGCAGTAGCCTCCAGCAGAGCAGCTCTCCTGGCACCAGGAAGAGGCTGTGGGGTTTCTGCCAGGTGTTACTGAGTCCCAGGAGCGCAGCCTGACCGCAGCAAGCGCTCCCTCACGCGGAGAGCCTTCGTGCCGCGGCGGCTGCCCTGCCCTCGCCTGCAGCGAGCGTGCTCGGCCTCGGCAGCTCAAGGTCGGCCTTCCCCATCAGGTGGCCCACCTGCTCCTCGGCCTGCGCTGGGCCTTCCACAGCAAACCTTTCAAAGGGATTTCTTCCCTCCATAAGCTGCCTTGCCAGCCTGTCCTGCCCTGGTGCAGAGCTACAGCACTAAGCCCTGCCTCAGAGGTGAAGGAGAGATGGGGCAATTCGCCTGGGGCCAGACTCTAGCCCAAGGCACCTACTCACTTATATAGGATCAACTGCCCTTTGGCTACAGAGAGGAAGGGCAGCGCCCGCAGCAGCGCCCATCCATGCACCTTAGGAGCTGTCCACACACTAGGTGGGGACAGAGACTCATGTTGGGCCCACAGGGGTGACTCTTCAGGTGGAGGTCACTGGGTCACAAGGAGACGCCTGGAGACACAGAGCGCGCGGAGCTCGGAGCACCACGAGAAGGGCAGGCCCACGTCCCAGCACCGCGGCCGCACACGCCGGGGTGCGCGACGCGCAGCGGGGACCGTGCGCGCAGGAACGTCCCCTCATTCCCCTCCAGAGCAAAGGCTGTGAACGTGCCCTCGGTGGGCTCCGCGCTCCCTCAAAGGGCTTCCAAAGCTTGCGGAGCAGTGGAAGGACAGAATGAATAGATACAAGCAGCCGCCTAGGAAGGAGCATGGGCAACATGGCTATTAGAAACCAATTCAATTAACAGGATTTCAAGTGTGTTTTTATTCTTTTAACTGCCTACATCTTTCGGCATTCTCTTGTTAGTGCAGTAGCCCATGCTGCAAAGATGCTGTTTACAATTACATACAATTTAGTTTATTTTGCTAACACAATAAATCACAGAATCACAGAATGCTCAAGGTTGGAAGAGACCTCTTGAGATCATCTAGTCCAACCTTCCTGCTCAAGCACGGACACCCAGAGCATGTGGCACAGGGTAGCGTCCAGGCGGGTTTGAAACACCTCTGGAGAAGGAGACTCTACAACCTCCCTGGACAGCCTGTGCCAGGGCTCTGGCACCCTCACAGTAAAGAAGTTCTTCCTCACATGCAGATAGAACTGCCTGGGTTTCAACTTACACCCATTACCCCTTGTCCTGTCACTGGCCACAGCTGAGAAGAGCTTGGCCGCTTCCTCCCCACATTCTCCCTTCATGTTGATCAGATCCCCTCTCAGCCTTCTCTTCTCCAGGATAAACAGGCCCAACTCACCCACTCTCTCCTCATATGAGAAATGTTCCAGTCCCTTTGTCATCTTTGTTGCTCTCTGATAGACCCTCTCTAGAAGCTCCACATTCATCTTGTCCTGGGGAGCCAGAGCTCCCCAGTGCTCCAGGTGTGGCCTCCCCAGAGCTGAGCAGAGGGGCAGGATCCCCTCCCTGCCCTGCTGCCAACATCCTCCTGATGCAGCCAGGAGCCCATTGGCCTCCTTGGCCACGAGGGCCCTGCTGCCTCAAGGTTAACTTGGTGTCCACCAGCACTCCCAGGTCCCTCTCCATGGAGCTGCTCCCCAGCAGGTCAAGCCCTAATCTGTGCTGGTGCCTGGGGTTATTCCTGCCCAGGGGCAGGACCCTGCCCTTGTCCTTGTTGAACCTCATGAGGTTCCTCTGTGCCCAACTCTGCAGCCTGTCCAGGTCCCTCTGGATGGCAGCGCAGCCCTCCGGAGTGTCGCCCACTCCACCCAGCTTGGGATCATCCACAGGCTTGCTCAGGGTGCCCTCTGTGCCCTCGTCCAGGTCATGGATGAACAAGCTGAACAGCACTGGGCCCAGTACTGAGCCCTGGGGGACACCACTGGCCACAGGCCTCCAACTGGACGTGGCACCATTTATCACCACCCTCTGAGCTCTGCCATCCAGACAGTCCTCAACCCACTGCCCCGTCCACTCGTCTAATCCACAATTCCCGAGCTTTCCTATGAGGATGTTATGGGAGACGGTGTTGAAAGCCTTGCTGAAGTCAAGGTAGACAACATGCACTGCTCGTTCTTAAGGTGAAAGAGAGAAGACAGTCTGCAGAAGGAGGAAAAATAAATGAAAAAACAGAACTGGACACAGAACATTAGCCTGGGCAAGGGGACATTCTTCTCAACTCTTCACAGAATTAATCTTATGCACCCAAAATCTTCATTACATGAGAATATTTGTATAATCAATAGCCAGAAGAGACAAGCCTCGGGGAGCTGCTTGGAAGCTGGCCATAGATCATACGTGAGAGAGGACAAGGGTGTCTGAAATCCCAGCTCTCAGCTGCAGAAAGGCACCAGGCAGCCTACAAGACCCTGCTGCCTCACCCACTGCCACATTCAGGAACTCAGGGTACTCAGAAATCTCTGTACCCCATGCACGACAGTTTCAGTATGAGACCTTGACTCAAAATCACTAAGGAGACACTGGTGATAC
Organism: Rhynchotus rufescens; assembly: GCA_032273925.1. Classification (NCBI taxonomy): domain Eukaryota; kingdom Metazoa; phylum Chordata; class Aves; order Tinamiformes; family Tinamidae; genus Rhynchotus; species Rhynchotus rufescens. Next base: position 47,343 of record JAVCKT010007369.1, read on the forward strand.
ATCCTCTTGCAGCCACAAGAACTGGGTGAATTATTTTGAAGGTGGTTGTGGATAGAGACGTTCTTTTAGTGGAAACCCCATCTGTCCTCTGCTAAGTAATCCACTCCCGAAGTACAGAAGATGAACAAAGATGGCCCCAGAATGACTCACCAAGGGGAAAAAATGCAAGCAGAAGGGTGTCTGGTTTGACAAGGTTCTTAATTTTGTATCAACTGAATATATCCACACATAGGGAAGGCACAACAAGGTCAATGAAGGCTGTTTAAGAAAAAATATGGATAGATAACCTTGAAATTGGATCTAGTAGCATGATTACCTTGAATTGCTTATATTTGGATCTGCTGCCTCTCTCACAGTAGTTTTCAAGGATGGCGAGGCACAAAGTCAAAAGCCAAGTTTCCATATTTAATGCTGAATAATAAAATACTCAACCAACCAAGCGGACATCTCACTGCAATAGTCTCATCAAGGTGCTGCTTCAAGGGATGGCCTGAGGTTAAAGGAGACAGCGTGAGCGATTGCATCCCCTCCTCAAAGAACACAACTTGAAGCATTTCCTCGGTGTTCAATGCCCCGAACAACTCCCGTTCCAGAAAACATAATTTCCTAAGCACTGTTATTAGACAACCGATTTTTCAAGCCCTCATAACCATTAGCCAGATTCTGGCATTTTAAATACACAGCAAATCACACAGTATTCCTTTCATCTTCTTGACAATAAGAATCTGTTTTGACACACCAAACTTCTACTCTGCTTTTCCTACCAGGACATCATGAATTTCATCACAACAATGCACACATTTTTTTTTTTTTCCTTCTGAATTATAGCAGTTTATTTCAATAGTTTGTACAGCTAGCATTGGTCTCCAGTAATAAGTTTAATCTTACATAAGTGAGTCCCTCCCCAAAACCCACCCAGGAGGAAGGAATGTTCAACTTTCACCATTTTTGATTTAGAGGGAAATTGTAGGATAAGACATAATTTGAAGAAGGGGAAGAAATCTAAATTTGTGAATAAAATTCCTCAGAAGGTCTCAGGGTTTACTTAAATCTACTTGGATTCGTGAATAAGTGCAGAGATCTTTCAAGGCTGCAGGAAGAATACATTCACCTAAGAAACAATTTTCTTCCCTGCAAGGGGACAGGCTTTTGTTTCCTGTTATCCTACTTGATGCCACAAGGCTCTGCTCCACCAATACATCCTTTCTAGTCTACAATCAACATTTGTAACAGATCTTTCCAAAAGGTGCTTCCATAGGGGTCTCGCTTCATTTATTCATCTGTTTGCAGTACCATTTAAAACATATTCATTCCTTACTGTGCATTGGGTTGCTTTAATGCAGGCAGGAGAGAAATGACCTCAATAGACAATGTCTTTAAGGAATAAACGACACGTAAAACAAATAAATACTTTAAAATACTTCTAAATGGTAATAATGTACATACTCTGTTCCAGTGCAGAACTTCATGGCCTGTTAGGAATAAAGCCCTCCAAGTACAGTTCGTCAGCAGCAGATGGAGAATCCCACTCATCTGCTTTTAGTATTTTTCTGACATTACTCGAGTAATGAGGAAAAAAAAAACCCCAACCACCTAAAGAGAAACCCCCTTCTCTTCCACAATCAGAGATTTAGCAGTGTCTGATATGAAGCAATTCACATTCCCTAGAACAAATAAAAATAAACAAAACTGTATAAACATCTGCTGCTGCCTCCGTACAAAAATAACAAAAAAAAATGTAACAAAACAAAACATGCAACTGTGAAGCAGTCATCAAGCTCGGAGAAACACCACCACCACAATACAACAGGCAATGGGGCTGACCAAATTCCAGCCCTATTAAAAAGAAATCCACTCCAGGGGCTAAATTAGCTCTATGTGGATGGAGGCTGATAGACACCTAGATCTCTACAGACCTTCAACTTCAGAGATATTTTCTTTTGCTACACCCTTAAGCTTCACAGTCTTTTCTGCCTATACGTCCTATGTCATTATGCTGCTGTTTCTGTGCAAAAAAAAAAAATAATCAAGAGTGCGAGTGAACAGTCCAAATGCTGAACCTGATCCAGAAGCTCCAGAAGGAAGCTAGAATTTTACCGTTCCTGACTGAAAATGGGCAGGGGAATGTTTGGGATTTTATTGACTCAAAGTCGTCAATTTAAGCCAGGTTAAGTCTTAAACCCTCATGAAACTTTAAATTGAAAATAAGATCTTGACTCACAAGACCCGCTTCTTCACTATTTTGAAAGCCTCATTTTATAGCAGTCACTAGAGAGTCCAAGATGTCTTTTAGAAAAAGAAATCTGCATTTCTTGGAATCAGAAGGAAGAAAGGCTCACTAGAGTGATGCACCTTGTTGGTTTTGGTTTCTTTTGCAAAAAGGGACCACAAATTCGGGCAAAAAAAGAGTCATTGTGGAAATTCCTTGTGTTTCTTCGAGAGAATATATTGCTAAAGCTACGGAAACTTTCAGCTGTGCAAAAAGGAGCCAACGTAGCACCTCACTCCACAAGAGCATCCCAAAACACCCTACAATAAGAAGCAGCCCCCTTCCATGAATGGTATACACCTGTCTGAGGGTTTTCTGATGCCACGTAGTGGGTTTTATTTTTTTTTTCCTTTTGAGAAGTTGAATCCCAATGAGAATAAAACAAATTCTCTAAACGGTTCTTTGCAACATGTTATATATATATACAACCTTTAAAATACACTTAAAAATAGCTGCACACGTTTTATATTGTTCTACTAGAGAAGGGCAGTCCGGACAGACCATGCTTCTCAGTGTATTAAAAACTGTAAATAAAACTCAACCAGGCTTCTTCCCCTCTGGTACCTGGGCTGGTCCAAAGGAGGGAAGGGAAGGAACAGTTTTAAAATGGGAGTCTTTCACAAAACACGCTACTTACAAATCTCAGGTTAGTTTCCTCAAGCAATTTTATATCAAATTCTTCCTTAAATATCTGAGATCGCGCGCTGCCGTCTCACGCAGTGACATCTGTTGCATGTGCCAGCTTCCCACTAAACCAACTGCAACCCTGAGGATATGTCTGGCCTGGTAGAAAGAGGAAATGTGACACAATTCCCGAAGTATGGCTGGTCCTCCACTGTGAAATCCTGTATAGCTTCCTCGATGGTTCTTGGACACACACCCACACTTCTCTTTTCTCCCCTCCTTCGTTCGCTCTTCCCTCTAACCCACAAGCAGATTTCTCCTCCACATCCACACCCTGAGGTCCCAAGGGAACAATGGGCATCATCCATCCAGAGGTTTTCCCAGGTAGACCAAAGTCACTTCCGTGTTACCGTACACGGCCGACACGGCGGGGTACAGGCAAACTTTCGGCAGTCCCCTGAAGGCAACGCCCAAGAACTCGTAGCCCCTCTCGAACGCTAACGTCTTGTCTTCCATGTCCAGGATCACGCGAATCCGCTCGCCTATCTGCAAAGGAAAATAAGGAAAGGAAGAAAACAAGAAAACGGAAAAGGAAAACGTCAACTTACTGAATTGGAGAGAGGGAAAATCCTGCAAAGCGCCGGCGCAGTCCAGTGGATCACCTCAAAGGGAGGTTTCTTCTTTTGCCAGCAAAGTGCTCCGTTTCACTGATAAATTTAAATGCCACTGATAAATAACTTGCCAGGGGCAGCCTCTATGCAACCCCCAGAGCTGCAGCCACCGCAGCCCTTCACCTCAGCACGCCAGG
>JAVCKT010007369.1:52765-63656 GCA_032273925.1 Rhynchotus rufescens
CTCCCCTGCTCTCCAGGACCTCTCCAAGATGATGGAGAGCAAATGAGCAATAACCCCCACCAGCTCCCTCAGCACTCTTGGATTGGGTGCCTCCCATTGGGGCCCATAGATTTATGGGTGGCCAATTTGTTTAAGCAATCCCTACTTCTCAACTTCTCAACCAGCAGAAGGTCTTCCTCTTGCCCATTTATCTCTCTTAAATGAAATGGAGTGTCTGAAATAAGCACCTAAATTAGTTTCGATAGGACAGTTGTTATATTTTCATTAAATTTCAGCATATTCCATAGCAGAAAATTTGCTTGGTGCTTTGACTATTATCTCTGGTATAATTTGCAAAAGAAATGGAGGTGTGACTTGATTAAACACAGTCAAATAGCTAAGATGTTTCTGCAGTTAATTTCATTAAAGAAAATAGCTGTTAGATATTAATTAGCATATCTACTAAACGCCATTGTTTGTCTCCACGATCATCTTTTATGTAAATGCAATCGCTTTCGGCAATGAAACACAAATCTGATAAAACCATTCGCTTATGACTGCAGCACAGATGTGCTAGAACAGTGCCTAAAACGTGACTAGGAGCGTGCAACGTCCAGCGCGAGCGCAGAATCCTGGCCAGGAAAGTCACAGTACGGAGCTCCCTGCAGAAGGGAGCTGCTCGAGCCAGGCTGGGGGAGCTCCGTGGGGCTTCGCCCCTCCAGGACACCTCGCGGCCACCAGATCCCCACTCGAATCACCGCTGTGGCACCCTCACCTCCATACACAGCTATTCCCACAGCAGTTAGAGCAGTTATTCCCATCTCTGGTCCCATCGACCTCAGGTGCGATACAGGACAGAAGCTGCCTGCAGCCTCCTCTGAATAACCTGGAGATGCTCCAGACCTCTCTCACTAAATACACAGTACAAGGATGCGACATTGATCACTGAGCAAAGTATTGATGTGACATCCAAAGCTGTTCTATAAAGCTGACAGCCATATCATATACAGCAGCTGTAAGCAAAATCCCTATGCCAAAATAGAGCCAACGGTGCAGTCTGCAAATCTGGTAAGGCTGAGAAAATGTCTGTTACGCTCATGACATACACAAATCTTCCATATTTGCACAGAGCCATTACAGGAAAGTCAGACCAGGGCTTGACCAGGCCAGAAGTCATGGCTATGTGCAGTGCATAATTCAGCAGCAGTTTGAAGCTCCAGGATGGAAATAGGAGAATAAGCACCTGAAACCAGGGGTCTGCTGTTCTCAGGGTTAAACACGGCAGAAACGGGGCAAAACCAGCCTTTCAGCCCCATTGCTCATCCATGTATTTGAGCCAACCAGAGTTGGAGGGAAACCCCTCGGCACTGCGCTGACCCCTCCACAGCTCCCCTTCAAAGGGAGCAAAGGAAGAGTCCCCCAAGCAGGGGCAGGAAGGAGCACGGACTGAAATCCCTCTCCCGGGGGTCTGCAGCGCAGGCAGACGGGCAGCAGGGGCAGAGGAGCCACGATGCCTGTTCACGTGGGCACATCCTTGTGGCTGTGACCCACTGGAACAGGCTGCTGCTCAGCGCAAACCATCGGCATTTGCAGAGTATTTGGGGCAGGAAACTCCAAAGGTTTCCCTCAGCCTGAACAGTAACAGGGAACAACTGTTTGGGAGGTATATTTGTTAGCAAACGGTCATTCCCGCAACGGCTAATGGAGTCAGTTTGGCAGCATTTTTCTCAGTGCCCAACAGGGGCTGGGATCCAGCAAAACGCTGGTGTCCCGAAGTCTCAGTGACATCATCTGGAAGCAGCAGCTGCCCGGAGCACGGGATTAACACCCCACAGCACGAGCCACACCGACCTGACTGACACCTAGTGACAGCGTTGCTGATAAAAGCAGGTTTTCATACTTTAGCCAACTCCAAATGCGTTCATAAAATAGCCACCTTGACAGCTATTAAGATAGGGAGAGAAGTGGTGAGCAAACCCTTTCTGCACCAGGGCCAAAGTGGGTCTTTTAACGGGAATTAACCGTCCAGTTCGGGAACGCATGTGGTTCCCAAAGCACCAGGTCAAGCTGCTATTTTCACAGATAATTTCACAGCAATGAGGAAATCACACTGATTAAAATCCCGCACCATTTTCTAGACAACAATATGCACATTTGCTCAATACCAACTGTGCCACTTGACTGTCAGGGAGCATCACTCTCTGCATCTAACCTGTGAGCAGCACGGGGCATTGACAGCAGCCAACAACCTGGCAGCATCAGGCTGCCCTGGGCACAGGGAGCAGGGTCCACGTTACCTGCTCCATCTGCTGCAGTGGCAACTGCCGGCTCAGAGCACCGTGAGGAGGGACCTGGGCAACTTGGTTGAAAATAATTCAGAAAAATCTGTGTGGGAAATAAAAGTTAAGAGAATACACCTGACTCCAAATCCAAGATCTTTCTGTTCCACAGATTATATCCTGATTTTGCTTAATAAGGCTTTATTTTGGGGCATTTGTATTCAGTTTTACTAGGGGTCACTGCCACATAGGGATTTTACTGTATCACTGACAGGATGTCTCTCCCAGGACCTTCTGATAAGAATAACATCACATGGAATTTCAGTTTGGCCTAAGGAAACTTCTGGCTTTGTCAACAGTTTCTCTGTGTTAAACACACACATTGCATACACTGGACCTCCTCACCAGCCTGTCTCCCATGCCAGCTCTCAGCTTGGAAGTAATGTTTTGATGGAATGGTAAACCTCTCAAAACCTGAGCTGATAATGGACAGTCCCGTTAGTCGCTGAAATTGCAGCCACATGAACAGCCTCACAGTCATCAGCCCCACAACTGCCAAAATGTTGTCACTGTTCATTAACTGGAGCCTTTTTGCATTGCTAATCCTCGCGAGCTGCTACTCTCACTGCCACTGCAAGCAGTGGCTGTAGCACATCTCTGGTTCTACTTTCCACCCAAACACATCACCTTATTCAACTGGCACCTCGTTAATGCATCAAAAGCCCAGAGCTGGCTGCTTCTAATGCAACTGTAATAAATCCACAGCACAAGCACCTTTAGGGGAAGTTCAGTTCTGTCTTCAAGGGCTTTCATTTCAGCAGGGAAACAGAAGGTCTTTTATTGAAGAAACTGTAAAGTAGAGTTTAAGTTCCAAATCCAAAATCCATTCAAGTTAATGGGAGTCTTTCCATTGATTTCTGTGTACACCAAACTGTTCTCTCTCCCTTCCTCTTCTGCTCCTCCCAAAGCATGAATAAGTGAACCCACCGGCAGTGCAGATACAAGGCTTCCTTGCAGGGAACATGAAGGATGACTGCAGAGGAGAGGTTCTGCGCTTCACAGTACCAAACTACCATTGCTTTTTCCTCCACTCTGGCTCTGCAGTGGTAGAGTTCAAAGAGTTCAAGCCATCCACTAATCCTTCTCGTAGTCTATGAGCCAGTATTTTTATTCAGTTAAATGTATAATAAAGATTTTGCACCAAATTTACTACGTCTGAAAGGATGCAGTTTACACTTCCCTCTGTGCCCTGCTACCAAACAAGGGCAGACCAGAGACACTTCCTTACTTAGCATCCATTTTCTGCAAAGAAAAAAACATTCAGAAATCAACTTCTATAGTTCGCATCAGACTTTGGTTGAGGGTATAAGTAGCTCATTCACTTAAGGGCAGCAGAAAATAGAGACCTTAGCCTCACACACAACTGAGTAAATAAAAACTATGAGTCCGTATAACTTCTTAATGGTAGGCAGCTCGCTCACAGAACAAGCAAGAGGAGTCTCTGGAAAGAAAAGCCAAAGATGTGGATCCTGGTTTATTTTAAATCTGTTTCTCTTTCTTTTCCAGCAGAAGAGCCCAGGAACAGAGGGAGTTAATGATGCACAGGAGGCATCTCCTTCCAGGAACCTCAGCCTCAAACCAGTGTCTGTTCTGCAGAGCTGTTCCCTTCCAACCCAAAGCAGCTCATACAGAGCTCACCCCGTCTCAAAGGGGACTGGCCCCCGAACCAGCACATGTGAAGAGGAGCATGCATCGTCCAGAGACTCTACATTTTCAAACTTCTTTTCTAACAGAAAGCTTTTACATTAAATAGCTCCAAACAGATGCAGATGAATGAGAACTGAGTTCTCATAGTAAGCCAAAGTAAACACATAGGGAACATTTCAGCTTCTCATCTTTGAAGTCATTTCATACCCAACTAAAGTATGAGTATTTTCACACCAACAAAGACTCTGTGAACTCATTAATTAAAGAGGAATTTTGTATTTGGGGATGGTTTCGATTTTTTGCCCCATTTTTGGCTATTTCAGCTAAGCTGTCTTTCAGTAAAGTCCACATCATTTAATTTATTCCATCCAAAGACTCTTAAAACAGCAACAAATGTCCTGTGAAAGCACAGAGAAATCTTTTTGGTTCTTGTTCTCACTTATCTCATCTCCAGGGCTCAACCAAAGGGCTTTTTAGTAGTTTCCAATGTGACATTCTGGGAACAAAGCAACAAGCTGCATATCACGCATTCCTTTGAGAGACTGTCGTTGGACATGCAAAGAATAGTAGGCCCCAGGGACAAAAGGGTGAAGGGCAGATGAAGAAGGCTGAACAATCCCACAATCCTAAGAAAGCTCCCTAAAAGGATATTTGAGGCTCAGAAACAAACCACTAAACTGTGAAATTATATTTTCAATAAATTAGCGGTCAGATGTTGGATGCAAAAAATGTACCAAAATTCGAATCACATTTTCTCCTTCAGGCCTCAAGAAAAATCTCTGTGAAAAAAAAAAAAAGAATTGCATTCTAAGTTAGCTAGAGAGAAGCCTCCATTCCAGAAGGTAGTATGACTGCAGGAGCAGCAGCCACACAGGACGTGCAGGGAAACCTCACCCCAAGTCCAAAGAAACCTCACCCCAAGTCCAAGGAAACCTCACCCCAAGTCCTCACCGACTGCCACAGGCTTTGGGTCAGACATTTTAGCACTTGACCTCTTATTTGGAAACTTCCTAACCTAATCTATTTCAGCACTCCACAAATATCCTGGTACATAAAAACAGCCAAAAATTTTCAGCTAGAAAATTCTCTGTTTCAAGGTCTGGAAGATCAGTGATCACTTGGTCTCTTAGCTTTTTGAAGTATGTAGTCCTTTGTACTAAAATCTTAAGTTCTTGCATAATCTTTCTAACCAAAAATATGATTGATTTTCTCTATAAAACCTCAGGAGAACAGAAAAACCACTCATAGAAAGCAGATGCTTGAGACCAGCTTTTGTCATAACCTTGTGGTTTATATTCCTCTCCCTAGAGATGATTCAGCTCGAACAGGCAGGGCAGAATGAGCTTTGACTTAGATTTGGCCAAGGCCAGACAGACATAAAATACAACTTTCAAGAATTTATGCTTGTGAAATTCAGTATTAGAAGTGAAAGCATCTTCCAAGCCTCAAGAAATAGTGCAGCAGAGTTCAATTTCAAACCAATTTCCACTCTGACACAACTATCTAAGGAAGTTCACGCAAACCTTGCAACATGCCCTCCTCAGAGCACTCATGTGCTGTTGACAAAATGATTCTGCAACCCAATACTCACCATATTCCTACATATAAGCACAATATTGTGTTGCATTATACTTCTGTAGTCAGTGAGCTATATCAAGGAGTAAGTAAAAATCAGCCCTTAGCAATGCTGTACTCATTAATTGATAGTTATATATCCATAGATGCTGAGAAAACAGGTCAACATTGGTTGTAATTCATTTTAAATCTTTGGAGACCTTTGTTGTTAGACAACAGATTAAACCATTTTCTCCAGACATACTCACTGTGAACACACTGTTGAGACAGACTCACTGTTCTTGGGCTTGGCATACTATAACTCATCTGAAGTATTTTGTACTAGTCTCTTAAATGAGATCTAGAAGAAAAAACAATGATGAAGATATTTTTATCCAGAAGATAAAAACACGATGGGTCCAGCATATCAAATCTGTGCTCGCAAGAGCAGATCTAGCTGCACTGCAGCAGAAAAACCACTCAGCGAAGCAGACGGTTCCATCTCAGTGAAACTCAGCTGATTACAGGCTTGAATAAACTGTGTAATAACTGAGTTGTATGACAAGTACAGGGCAGGCCAGGCAGAGACCACCTTGACCTTCACTAACTGGAATCCAATAGTCAATTATCCAACCTTTTCTCCTCATTTGATGCAGTCGTTTAGGGAGGAGGAAGGACAGAGACATCTCTTAGCAAAGTTTGACCATTGAACTCAAGGGCAGCACCTGGAGAAGGGGGAGGGAAATGAGTCCAAATTGAAAGCAGAGGCAACACAGTAGAAACAGCATTATAGCGCAAAAAAAAAAAAAGAAAAAAAAGCTCATGTCTCTCCAGCCATCTCCTAGCTCCAAGGTAAGTGTTAAGTGTTCTGCCTGACAGACAAATGAGAGCTGAGAAGATTGCTCGATTTGCGGTAAGCTGAGTGGAAAAATCAAAACCACTGATAACAGAAGCCAGACCCTAAGCCTTAGACGGCCACACAAAAGAAATCACACTATTTCATTCCTGTATTTCATCCTCCTCCCTTCTATATATCAGCCAAAATTCATATTCTGCAAAAATATTCTGCATCAGAAGAGCTTTAGAAAGCAGCAATATAGCATCCGCAACAGGAAGCTGATTTCCTGAGAGTTTTGGCGTGTGAACTTCAGGGGTTGGACTATGATGAACTGTGGGGTTACGAACGGCCTTGCTTTGCTCCGCTTGGAGGGTGTCCCGACCTGAACTCACCTGGGCTCCCCCTGACACCAGGGCCCGGCCAGGGCTCCAGGAGGGTCCGAGGACCCTGGTCCTGTTATACCTCACCCTGCCGTGGGTTCCTGCTCACCTGGCTAGGGGTCCCTGGGCCCGCAGCTACGCGCGGCTAGGAAGTCCCCAGCAGGCACATGAGCTTCTGTGCTGCTCTTGTCCCCCTTCCCTTGCAAGGAGCTGCTTGGAGTGGTTCATTGCAGCCACTAATGAAAACAGAGACACAGATTTGCACCGCCTGCACTTGTCCACACACCCAGACGTGCACCACAGAATTCAATTTACGTTATGTTCTCCTGTCTGTACCTCAAAAGGCTGCAGAGAGCATCTCACTCGCGCGCTCTCGGGAAGGCTGCTGCCGCTGCTGGGTTAGGCAACAGCGCGAAGGCTGATGGAGCTGCTCACGACAGAGGCTGAAGCGATGCGTGCACTAACGTTGCTCTTTCCAATACTTCAGAGTGTGTCCCAAGTTTCACGTGCTTTTTCCCACTAATTTCCTGTCAATAAGCCCGACATAAAAATCTCTGCCAAGTAATTACTACAGATGCCCAGCTCTGAGTGTGCAGCCTGGACCTATTGGAAACACAAACTTGTCGTGTCGGTTGCTCAAAGGTGGGGAGCAATCCAGCACCTGGAGACACTTCCAATTCAACCCTCCCTCGCTGCTGCTGTTCTCCTAGCTCTTGCAATCATGACAAGACTACGCTTGGCTTCCTCAGCTCAATATCCCAAGGCCCAGTCACACCAAAAATACGTCCATTTTCCGTGGCATTGCAGCACAACCCAAACTGACAATTACACTATGTTCAGTTTATCACGCAAACATAACCCCTAAGATCTGCAGTTCAGAAGGGAATATTTTGTTTCCCAGGCAAAACATATTATTATACAATTTATGGCTGTAGAAAGATATTATCTGGGTTTTTTTTTTTTTTTTTTGTTTAAAAATATGCAAATGGAATTCTCAAATTGAATAGAAATCCTGCCAGCTCTTAGGTTTTTCGTCCACATTATTTAGACAATAATTCAGATCACACTGGGAGAACAAGCATGAATTTGTGAATTTAAGCATCTATTTCCCTTGCCAGCTGATTCAGCAAAATGCTGTATTAGTATGACATGAACAGTGGGAAAAGAAGAGACAGTTATTTAAATAAAATTAGAACAAAATGCATAAAATTATAAAAATAAAGTGACACATGGAAAGAATAGATATTTCCCTCTGTGTGCGTGGAAAGAACAGGGTTTTTTTCCAATTTTAGTGTGACAAAAGTTAGCATAGCTGTATAAACTATTTGTCATACAATTCTCTTTTGATTATATAAATTATTGTATATGTGTTTGCACTATAGGAAAAAGGAAAAAAAAAAGACAAACTGTTATTTCAAGACTTGTAATTGTAAACAAGTAGACCAAGTTATTCTATCTCCATTTACTGAGAGATCTTATAGGGACGTTGCTGGAAGTGACCAGAGACTTGAACTGTGCCAAACTGCTCTGGATCCTCTTGCAATCTTCCTGTTTCTTCTGGAAGATACAGCAGGATATGCTAGGAACTAAATACTTTTAAGAACCAGCAAGAAGAGACTACACCTTTAGGACCTGATCTCACTGCTCTTCTGCAGCAGTTTTATAGGGCAGTGAACCTCTACTTCTGGACACTGTGCAGCACTGGGTGACCTAATCGAAGGACTGCAGTCAAATGAAATCATAAGAACATGGGTTTGGTTTTGTCTGAGATTAAATGACTTGGCAAGTAAAGTTATAGCAATCTAGGAACATGAAATAGCTCCTCATCTAACACTAGCTGCATCTTTCAATTACTCAACAGTCCTGCTCAAATCCCAGTGAGATGAGACACTGACCCAACAGCAAATTATGACAGAAACTCTCATACTGCTGAAACTATTCATAGATCTACAGCATTTTTTTTCCTGAACTAAAACACAGAGCTCACCAATCAGCTAGAACAGATTTTATTTCTGTCTGAGTGCATTTAAAGAACTTTGCCGTTCTGATTTAGCAGATTTCTGTCTAGCTTCAAGCAAGCTCCAGACCCTCCCAGAGCAGAATAGTACTTAAAGAGCAGCCAGCAAAAGGCCCAAGCAACCAAATCATGTTTGTTTATCACAGAACGCTTGGTTCAAATGCAGCCCTGGGGTTTTGATAGTCCGGCTTTAGTAGTCCAGCTTTGTAACAGTTTGCCAGCCAGGCTAAACCAAGCCAAAGGAGTCTGATTCCCCTTGGTTTTTGGGGTAGGTTTCCCACATACTAGCTTATTTTGAAGCAATTCCCAGATCTCTGAGGCACCTCCGCTGTGCCACATCCATCAGCCTTTGCTAAGGTTGCCTCAGGGAAGCTCTTGCAGGGTCTCATCTCCATTTCTCTGGGCAAGCTTTAAAATCCAGCTGTTTGCAACAGGCCCAACCACTCAGCTGCACTTGCACCTTTGACAAAAGAGCATGTTTTTTTCCAGCCCAACACAACATGGGCACGAACCGGTGGTCACACCGACCCAGACTGCCTGGCAGTACGGTCACTGCGCCCCCGCAAGCCCCTTGCCCTTCTTGGGCTCCTCTGCACCAGCTGCAGCCTCCGGAACGGAGCCATCCGGCCCCTCAGGAGGCGGCAGGGGACACAGATGGCTCCCCTGGTCCTGGGGACCTAGATGAGCAGCAGGTTTGGCTCAATTATTTTTCCCACCCAAGGGCAAACTAGAGATGCTCGCAGTGCACAACACAGAAGTCCTGCCGTGGGCCGTTTTAGCACATTATTCACAGACACGCTGCTGCCTCATCTGGCATATTTAGCAGAATCGGAGAATTAAGAGCCTCATATTTATTCTGTGCTTGAAACACTGAACTCCAAAACTATTCTGATGCGGAAGGCACTGTGCTTTAGGAGGAGCACATTTTCCTCAGTTCAACAGGTAGGACACAACGTCAAATTTCCAAACAATGTTCAAAATGGAAATTTAACTGTCAACATGTTTCTGCTTCCTAAGGCGGCATCTCTAGACTCTAAAGTGGTGATTACTTTTGCAAAATCTCATTTTATAGGCTTATCAGCAGATCTCTGCATTGACTGCAAATTAGCTAGCGCAGAAAGCTGCTACGAGGGTCCTCATTAGCACAGTCATTTCCAATACGTCTCTCCAGCTCCTGGATCATTACAGGCGCTCCGAACTAAATCCAGCATCATGATTAAGCTCCCTCTTTAACTTGAGACTTTATAAGTCTGTGCTCTATGTTTTTTTCAGCAATCTGTTTGTGCCTTATGTTCTCATTGAAGGACAGGTTTGGGTTTTATAAAAGTTATTTGGATATTGTTTTTATAACCCACATTCAGTGCTGGAAAGTGTTGGGCTCCACCTCATCTGACACTGGCCTTCAATACTTCTTGGATTTTGAAATTCAGGGTCAAACACAGCAGGAATGTCCTTCAGGACCATCAGCCCGAAACAACAGACATTGGCTAGAGAAACAGGGGGGCAGTGCAGCAAAGATAACTTCCCATCTCAAAAAAAATCTTCCCTTTTTACCTCAGTGTCACTTACTCATAATTCTTTCAGGACCACAGTCAACACTGCTGCTAGGAAGAGCTTGTGCTCTCATTCTGTCCCGGCTGGAATGAGAGGCACATTGGGAGCCCAACTCAAGTGTCTCTATGTAAACACATGCAGCAAGAGGAATAAATAAGAGGAATTGGAGATACGTGTGTGATTACAGGGCCATGATCACATTGCAGGTACTGAGCCATGGTGGGACAGCCCCCATGACTGGAACGTGGCCATGGCTTTTCAGGAAGGCAAGTTGACGGAGTTGCTCTTTACGTGAGAGAGCAACTCGAATGCACAGAGCTCAGCACAGGAGAGGACGGAACGAGAGTAGAGAGCCTGTGGGTGAGGATTAAAGGGCAAGCCAACAGGGGTGACACCGTGGTTGACACCGTGGTGGGACTTTACTACAGGCCTCCTGGCCACGATGAGGAGGTGGACGAAGCCTTCCACGGGCAGCTGCAGGAAGCCTCCCTATCACAGGCCCTGGTCCTCCTGGGGGACTTCAACCACCCTGATATCTGCTGGGAAAACCACACAGCCAGGAACAGACAGTCCAGGAGGTTCC
>JAVCKT010007370.1:3297-14820 GCA_032273925.1 Rhynchotus rufescens
GAATTTCTTCTTTTTTTTTTTTTTTTTGCAAGGTAGTAATTTTCCATTTGATTTCAAATTTGACTTTTTTAATGTTACCATCCTCTCTGATAATACTGAGATATCATGCCCACTCAGTCTTTTCAAATGCTTTATCTTACTTGTTATGCAAACAATTTATCTTTTTTTTTTTTCCTTCTTTTTTCTATTTCCAAGGTAGCATTACTGTACATAATAATGTGACACTTATCTGGATAATAATGTGACACTTATCAGCACTAGCATGATAGCAAATGCAGATAGTGAAAAGAGAAAGTTAGCACAAATTATAACTTCTGAGTAATCAGGGTTCTTCTCTGTTGATACTGATACGTATAAAATAGTCTTCACTTCACTTGAGGTGCAACATGAGAGTTTCAGTGATAGTTTTCATGTACATGGGGTAATCTTTTCAGGCTTTTATTGTTAATACTAATCATTTCATGGCCAGCAACTATACATTTAAACAAGTTTCCAGCCAACTTGGAAGTCTCTTTTCATGCTTAAAATGTTATGCAGGAATGGTATTAAACTGCATGGACTTAAAATACATGTTTGAATTTCTCTTATTTTAAGTTCTGAGGCTGCAATATGCCACATGAGAGTCACTTGGGTTTATGCCGTGTAGTACATTTACAGAAAAATGAAACTAATCATCCTAACATACCCCATTTTGTAGTGGCAGGAAGAGTATGTAAGACCTCAGTTTCCGTGTGTGATTAAACTTTATAATCAAATGTTCACACTTGTGGTATAGTCTTCTAAAAGCAGTTATGCCAGATCCATACCAGATTGACATAGAAAAGCAAAGAAAATATACTGCATTAAAATCAGGTATTTTTGCCATGTTTTTTTTTAAAAAAAGAAAAGGCTACATGGATTTGTGAGACAGCATCAAGCATATGTAAGGTTTTTTCTGACACTTATTTTTCTAACCATATCCCAGAACATCCATTGATTCCTATTCAGTCCAGACGTATTGGAATTATCTGCAAAATTGTAGCAGTGTAAACACAAGAAGACATTTCTATTTTTATTATGTTTCCTAAAATGGTTTATTTAAAATAATCCAAATTTCAGATCTTAGCTTACTAATCTCTGTAAGCATTAGGAATTGTAGATTCTAGGAAACATCTCTTCTGCTTGAAAGAGCATATCCTTCTGATACTGAAATAGTACTATAATTTTATCTTATTCAATCTGAAAAAGATACAAATATAGATATGATAAAGAAAAAGAAACTAGTAATGAGCTGGAGAGAAGAAATTGATATATTTTGATTTTATGTGTTTATAAAGAGTATGCTTTGTAAACAATGCCAACAAGTGCCGAAATCTCACAAATAAGATGAATATATTCAACTAGCTCTCTAAGAAGGGATTTCCAGAGTAAAGAAAATTGACATCAACCACGGGCAGGATACAATGCAAAAAATGTTTTTTCTTTGGCAAAACATTTCTAGAACTGCCACCTGATGATAAAGACAATATTCGTCAGGAACAGATACTTTTAACCCAGGATGAAAAAGACTAGGTGTCTTTGCATTAGCCACTGAAGTTTAGACATGCTGATCGAATTGCCTACAGGATATTTGGTTCCGTCAGCGGTAAGAATTTGTGAAAACTTTAAGAAGATGAATAAGTAAGTTGTTGGAGTAAAGGCACTAGAGCTTCAGTAATGTCTTAAACTTAAGGATCAGAACAGGAAATTTAGGGAAGGGGAAAGAGTTCATTACCCACTTTACTTATCTCAAGTGTTTACCATAGATACAGACCATATACTTGCTATGTTTTTCTGTATAATCCAGTATAGAGCAGGGGCTGAATGCCATCAGGTGTTATAGCACTTATTCAAAGCACATTCTCTTAAAACAAACAAACAAACAAACAAACAAACAAACAAACAAATAAATAAAATAAAAAAGAGAGAGACTATCACACTAAAGTGTATAATTAAACCTAATTGCCTAACTGCTTTCAGTGATCTGCTACAGATGGGGTTCAAGAACTTTATAATAGGGATCACTTCCTGCTTGTATTAGTAAGAAGCTGATGGACCTCCGTGATAGGCCAGGTTGCTGAATTAGATGATTCGTAAATGGCCATTACTCAGCATGAAATAAGGACATTTATATGCTATTTAACTTACTATTGCAGTCACTTCAAGATCTTGAAGTCAAGACCTTTCAAAATAATTTAAGTATTTTATCTTCTTTCTGATCTTGTCATTATTATTACAATCACCTAGCGAGGTAGTTTTTAAATCTAAAGTAGACTTTTCCTCTGGGTCAGTTCTTTGAACTCACAATCTGTTTTGTTGTGATTGCTTGTGTTCTGGTATTTCCCTGATCCAACCTTATTATCCGCCATCTCAGCAACTGAATAAGCATTTTACAAGTCTAAGTAACAGTTTCATATTGGAGAATTATTTTTACTGACTGCTCATTTCAGTCAAGTAATCATTTCAGAATCTGTTAATGGTTGTCTTCCATCTCTTTATAGGTAGAGCACAGGGCACAGTGAGTCTGAAATGTGTAAAATGCACATAGGCAGCTTTTAAATGTAAGATGAGATTTGTCCAAAAGAATCAAGGAAACCACAAAGCCACAATCAATGTCATAAAAAAGGTACAAATTAACATTAAGCCCTATAATTACCTTACAATTTAGAGTCCTCATATATATGCAGATAATATACCTTTTTAATGTGGTTGAAATGATATTTCTGAAAACAGATGCTTTCTCCTGCCATCTGTGATAAGCCTGTTTGTATTCCAGCCTTCCTCCTTGCTTAGAAGCCAAAATAAATAAAACAAAAAAAATCTCCTGAAAGACACTGGTAAAATAACCTCATTTCATTAATTTTCATATCACATCATTTTACCATGTCAATACATAGAGCAGCATTCTCTTTCTTATTTTTAACAATAAATTTATGGTAATTTTATCTCTTTAGAAAAAAAAGGCTTGCTTTACCTCACAGAGACATAAAATGGTGGAGGTTGGAAGGGACCTAGGGAGATCTTCTGGTCAAACCCCCTGCCCTGCTCAAGCACGGTCACCTAGAGCATTTTGCACAGAATTGCATCCACATAAATTTTGAATATCTCCAGTCATACCTGTGTTTTTCTAGCTCTGTCACCCTCGCATTCAAGAAGATTTCCTCATATTCAGATGGAGCTTCCTGCGCTCCAAGTTGTGACCAGGGAACCCTCAGCTGAGAGATGCCAGGGTGAGTACCTTTGTCCTTTTGGTCCAGCACCCAGGCAGACCTATGGCCAAGGAAGTCCTAATGAGGAGGTCTCTCAGGAGGTTGGTTATCACCATTACGTTAACAGGCTAGAAAAGACATGCAGGACACAGGTAAGGCTTTTGAGTACATATGCTGCTTTATGTATTTGCCAGAAGGACTTGCTGGACGTGTTAGTATATGCCCTATATTGTGACTCTACAGTTAGAATTATCTCACTAACTTCTGCACTGCAGAGTCTTTTTCCGGCTGTATAGACACCCTGATCTGATTCTTTTAAGTAGGTAGCATTATACCTCCTTCAACAAAATAACCAGCTATATAAAGTTAGATATAGATGGATGGACAGATAGACAGATATTCAGACATACCATGACTGTACAGACTTCTCATGTTTTGAGTAGGATTGATAAACACTGGCTGATAGATCATTTTGTTACACTAATTTTTCTAATCCATATGGAAAATTTAACAAGTTTTGATGGGTTATGGATCATTTAAGATGGATGTGCTAGCTATGCTTTTCCTGCAACAACATTTTTTTTCTTTCTTCTATATCCTTTTTTCACAATAATTTCTTATTGTCAATGAGGACAAAGGAAACTATAAAAAGGATAACAGTAAAGCTGTACTACGAATAGAGATGAAGAAACCTTTGAGAGAGAGAATAAGAAAATCTGCCCATCTAAGTTTAATGGTTCGGAGCACTGGGACTAAATATAAAGTTTATTTCTGTCCCTCCAAGTTGTGTTTGCAAGCTGTTGGGAATGACACGTCACTGTCTTCTGATTTAATGGATGCTTTATAGCTAGGACACTACAGTGTCCCTGAGTCCTTTTATGACTAGGAAGTCATTGTGTCTCTGAGCTTTTTCACCTTCTTATGGAGAGAAATATTTGCCCTAAAACTAAACAGCAAGATTATCATGTACAACATGTACTGGATGGAAAATATTTCATTTCTTTCAAAACTGCTACTGTATTCCCACTGAACTTTAAATTTAAAATGATGAAAGAATAAGAAATATACAGTCCACTAGGTCTTTGAACATATTGGTCACTCATTAATATTTTTAAACATTTTGGAACAGTGAAAGAATATTTCATCTTTTCTCATTAGTTAGAGTTTATGTAAGAGCTATGTCTTTCAGTTACATTTTATTTAGACTATGAAGGATAGACTATGAAGGATAGACTATGAAGGTCATTTTGTTCAACATTAAGACAGATAGTGCTATTAAAAATTATTTTCTTTGAGAAAGCTATTAAAGTCTTCTGTGTGTGCTTATGAACAATACTAAAGTTGTATTTGTGTGAGCTTGGAAAATAATATTACATGTAAATAATAAAGATAAAAAAAAAAAGAAAAAAGATGACTGGAACTCTCACGTATCAGTGCCAAATTAAGCTTTTCTCAATAAAAGCAGATTAAATCCAGAAACTTTAAAATTATATTGGCAACAAAGCAACCACTGTGGACACCACAAGAGCTTGTACCAACTGAAGGAATGCAAAATTTGGAAGAAGGAAAAAAACATATTAATGTACTAGTTACAAGCCATTGCTTTGGGAGACAGTGTAGTGCCCTAGCTATTGTATAAACACTAAATCAAACCATGTTGCATGGTCATTTTCAGCAGTTTGCTGAGACTTGGAGAGACAGAAGTAAGCAATTTGTTAGAGATAGTAAACTGTAGTTTGTGCAGCTCTGTAAATAAGTGACCTAATAAATAAATACCTCTTTTGATTTTTTTTTTGACCAATTGGCTTACTGTGTAACACAGACTCTAAAACATATAATATTAATATAATTAGACTACAAGGACGAATACTATTATTTATTTGCAGATCTGCTTAAGATAGCAAGACTGCAGCAGCTAAAATAGCCTTCCTGTCTAAACAACATAAAAACATGGCCTTATTTGGATAGGTAAATGCAATTATGCTTGGCAAAACATGCCCACAAACACTCCGTTTCCATACATAGCCTTCCTATTTTGTTCCTATAATAAAGAGAAAAAATACTTTCATGCAAAAATTTTCACGTAACTGAAGACTAATATTAGTTTAATTGAATATTTTCTTTATAGGAGTACTGGCATGAGCATTTAGAAGTCCTGGTAGGAAGAGTAAATAAATCTAACTTTATTCCTTATACATACTTTATCTTCTGTACAGGAAGGTTAAGAGTCTTAGCATACTTGACATCGATTCTCGCAACAATATGTCTGTATTTGTATATAAGACCATGAATGCATATATATGTATAAACATATATACATACATATGCAGATGTGTTTGTATATATCTATATTTATGCTGAATTGTCTGATGTCATAGAGTCCTCTTTCTTTTTATATCTTTCAAAATTTTATATAATGTGCCTTTTGGAATTTGCAACATGACAATAATTTGATTTTTTTTTTTTTTCCAAAAAAACACAGGTTGTAATCTCAACCATCAAATAGCTTTAGCTTATATTTTTGCTTCTATGCATATAAGCATGTATTTACTTATATGATATTTACTTTGATAATGCTACACTGACCTTGAAATCGTCAGGGGCCAAGGACACAGTATGCAAGTCGTTCCTTTTTAAAACATCCACATCTGAATGGGTGGAGGGACAGTAGGCGAATAATAAAACAATGTGTTTTGCATGGATACAGGTTTAATAAAACAATGGCAGTATAAGAAAACGGCATCAGATGTTGAATATGATAGATTATTGGACAGCTGAGACTAGTGGACAGACAGATTATAGGAGAGGAAAGTCAAATAATAATAAAAAAGTTTTATGAATAAAAGTTAATACTATTTTTTTAGATGTAGGTGGGATTTATTCTATAATTTCCATGCTCAAGGATATTTGTAGTTTCTCAGCTACCATAGCTATCAAGGTGGAGAGCAGATTCTAATACAACTTTTAAAGACATTTACTCTTCATCTAACTTTATTTGGCTAGGTCTAAAATAACATTGATGTAAATAATGTGAGAAAGATATTTTCCTACAATATACAATGCTGTCAAATGGAGAAACATCATAAATCTTTCAAAACTTTAAATTCTATTTCTTGCTTGAACTGATTACTGAACCAAAGAAATTCAAAAAATGGTATCTTCTAGTACTTCTTAAGTAGTGCCATAAACAAAGTTACATGAAACCTGGCAATTCCTAAGGCACTTTAATGGAGATATGTTGACACTTGATATTTCCCTGATAACCTATATGTAGACAAATACTCAGAAAGACAGACCTATGAAGAGTTATTGTGGTTAAAGAAGATTGAAACAGGGTAAAACTTCCATTTACCTAAATGAGGGTGACAGAGCAGGCCAGGAATATTGAAAAAGTACAGGAGAAGTGAGATGAAGTCTTTCTTGGAGCAAGGAGAGGGAGCTGGGTCATTCTCTGCTTATACTGTAGCTGCTGCATCAGTACAGAAACCTATATAGAGAGGAAGCTTAGGCAATGTTGAGTGTACAGATTCACCAGCTGATGCTGTCTGCTTTAACATATGTAGATGGGGAGCTGAAATCTTGCCTCCTTTGTCTTGCATTTGTATGAACACACATACTCCTGACCATAAAGTTAAGAATTTTAAATGAAAAAACGGTAAAAAATTAAATTTAGCACACTAAATGGAATCACGACTTGAGCCCTCTGTGAGGAAAACAAGTTGACAAATCCTGCTTGGGAAAAAATAAAAAGACAAGGTTATAATCTTACAATTTTAGTTCTCCCCATATCTACACATTTATTCATTATTTAGCACACATTAATAGCTAAGCTGTTCTTTGGAACAAGAACTGTACTGTGAAATATTATACCTATGTCTGCTTTTTCTCTTCCCCTATTACTGAGGACTTTGGATTTGGGGTACAACATGTCTGCAGAATTAAAATGATTCAGTGACCTGATCCAAGCTTGAAATTCAGAATTCTGCCCCTCCTTACACTACCTGAGGCTGAGCACCCGTGTGTACGGCTGTCTGTGCGTCTGCCTCTGCTGGCACGTTAGTGGGTTTGTGTACGAACAGGCTTCACTGGACAGCCAGATACTCTGACCCCATACAATAATATGCCAGCCCTAGTCTAGCTCTGCATGTACAGGACTGCATGTAAGGTACAGGCCAGGACGAGCTGGGAAAGGAGCGTATCCGTCACAGTGTGTAAGCACAATGCCTGGGTTAGTAAATTCCCAATTTCAACTGAGCTTCTTCTCTTGGGAACAGTGCTCCTCTAACATAGCTTGATGGCTGCAGGCTAGTTCATGTATGGGCAGGTGCCTGTGCAAATATTCTTGTAGATATGTCCTAGATTCACAGTTTTCTTCTTGACAATAATTCAGATACTATCCCTGTAGGTAAGAGAGGTAACTGGGAACTCTTTTTTACTCTTTTCAAGTGAACTGGATTTCATTTCAAATTTAGTTTTCTCTCCAGAAGCAGCAGTTTCTTGACCCTTAGAGCTGATGCCTTGACCTCAGGGATTCCACTTTCTTCCTAGTCTTCAGAGTTCTTGGAGGTCTTGGTTTCTGACATTAACATTGCAATCAGTATTATTTAATTCCATCTGGTTCCTGGTGTCGTTTGGTTCTTTCTCTCTGTAGATACTGTATAGTGTAATGTTCTATAGAAGGACTATTTATTGCTGTCTTGTAGGATCGAGGAAAATCTGTCTAGTAATCTCAAGAAATTCATTAATGCCAGTTGGTGACTGTTACTCAATTATTTTGTCTCTCATTATTTAGATACTTACAGTTTTACATTTTTGGATCCAATTCTATGATCTTTTTAGAGCTGAAACCCTCCTTTGAGACTTAAGGGTCATTCTTAGGATGCTCTGGCACCTGATAGTTTTGAACCTTAGAGCTCACCACAATTATTCAGTTGTGTCAAATGACTTGTTCAGTTTTTAAGACTATGCTTTTCATATAAAAGGAAAAGATTTCACAGTTCAGGAAAACATGAAGGCCTGGAAAGTTAGTAGCTAACATTTTATTTCCAAAATATATAATTTTATAATTTTATACGCTAATTTTAAAGAATATCATATAATGTCATGACAGCTTATTCAAAGAAGTTAATAAGTTAATATGAGATATTAACTTAGTCTTACACTTTCAGAAATATAATTTCAAATAATACATAACATATAGCATTTTATTAATTTTATGTCAACTACTTACTCCTTTTGGGTCATGTTTTCATAACAGATCATGAGGCAAAATGAGCCTAAAAGTCATGTAGTCTAGGCTCCTGTTAATGCAGATTGTAGAATTCAATCATGAATTCTCCATAGCATTTATTCTGTTCTGATTCTAATAAAAGGTGTATGACTAAAACACATGCTTTAGTTATGCTTAGAAAGAAGCTGTGAAAAGTCTTACTGAATTTAACAGTCATAGCTACTGTCTTGGGTTTAAGATAAACATAAGGAATCACCAAGCTCCTTTGTACCATCATGTAACTGAAATAATAGGCATCATTAACCAAAACCTAGGCACATGCGAAATCTCAAATATTTGTACTACAGCCAAGATGTTTGAAGGAGCTTGATACAGAGTGCTTACACTGCTAAAAATAAAAAGCAGTTAAAACTTCACAGAAATGTCCAGATAATGAGCAAAACTCACCAAGCAGTCAGGAAAATTCTTACAGTGTGCCTGAGTGGTAAATAGATGAGAAAAGATTTGAATAAGGTGTTGTGTAAAAGGGAATGGAAAGACTAGCTTGTCTGTTTTTATTTTCGCAGGCTATTTTTTATTCATTCTTTTTAAGTGAACATCAATGCATGGAAGAAATACCTGATTCCTTCATGCATTTCTCCTTTTGGTAGAAGCAAACAACTTCTGTACGTGAAGTAATGACTTGAGTTAAAAAAAGAAAAACCATACAGCTGTATAATCTTAATGCAAGAGTGCAATGGCTGAAGTTTCACTGTGCAGTCACAGTAAACTGGAGTGAGCATTTGAGCCAGGTACTTAGTACAGCCATTCACCCATTTTTACGAAACTGAATATTCACATAAAAGACATTAAATGAATTTCCAAGTTCCAACAATCTACACTGCCATATTTCGTGGAGGTGCTAGAAACATGTTGTTTCCCCCTTTGATAGTGGGAGTAGCTCAACAGATGGGCAATCAAACATAACTGTGGGTTAAAAAGAGAAAAGTCAATAAAGACAAATGTGTACAAAGGGCAAAGCTGTTAGCAGAAATTTATTGATGTCCTTCAATGTCTTGTCCAAGTCTTGCTCTTTATTGCTCTATTTCTGTCCTTACAGGAAGGAATCACTCAAGTCCACAAACCAAAAATAAATAGAGCAGCTACCACCCAAATCTCTCCATTTCCCTCAATTCAACAGCTGCTTTTTGGAACATACTGCTTTTGTCAAGTGGGGCTATGATTTAATTCCAAAGGCTTGTCTGTGAGTGAAGAAAGCTCAGCCACAGCCATCAGCAGTTCACTTCAACTTTCAGCAGCCCAGACAGAGTTAAGCCTCTGGAATTGTTACCCCCTAAAGGAAGATAAAAACCCAGGCAAGGGAATTAGTGCAAACTTGCACCATTGAGCAGGGGTTTACACCACTGAGAAGGATGTACTCTCTTACTACTGCTATTTAATATTGCTCTGAGCTAATCACTAAGACAAAAGGAAGTGGAAACAAGAAAATAAAGGGGATTAATAAAATTGAGGTAGAAAAAATATCATTTTCCTGTAACAAGCAGCCCAGAAATATGTATGTAAGAGTTTAAAACACATCAACTATATAAATCACTCTTGCAAACCAATGTAATATGCAGGATAGTAAGAGGTTTTTTGTTTGTTTGGTTTTTTTTTTTTCCTTCTGGCTCTGGCAATTTGTATGAGTTAACTTTTATTTTCATTAAAATGAAAGAGAGAGATTTGTATTTTAAGTACAAGCTGTGAGATTGCTACTGGGAATTTGGGGTAGTTCTCTCTTCAAACACAAGATCGGACACTGAAATTTATATTTCTTTAATTCTCCTTGCATCTAAAGCAAAAATCGAGGGACATTTTCAAGAAAGCTTAAAGACACTTGAACCTCATTGACTTTTATTATGATATTGGTGTCAATAACCTTCATGTCTATTAAAAAGCTTCACCTAGAAGACTCAAAATCCCAAGCTCTGAGACTTCACTTATTCATACCTGGTTGTTATTGTCGCTTGTGTGTCAGTAGGGTCTGGACTATTAACCTAAATGATCTTACGTACACATTTTTAAAATAATATTCACTCTGTCTCTTTAATTTCCACATGACTTATCTCTATTTGGCATGGTTTATTTGTAATAATTGATATCATAAATAGAGCAGATCATTAGGGAGACAAAGGAAATAGTGTTTTTATTGACCATATGGACAGAATACATGCATTTATTAATTCATTCCCTGTCCAAAATTTAATTTTCAGATTTATTTTATGGTCTGCTTTAAGAGACACCCCCTTCCCACCTTCCCTGTGACTGGGACATCTCTGGGAACCTTTTTCTCTTTTAGCCTAATTGTTAAAGCTACTCTAAAGCTTTCTATCTTGCCAACACACATGAGAAATGCTAAAGCTGCCCCTACCACCCCTCTTTACATATATATATCTGCCTTTTGAAAATGCTTTTGTTAGACTGCACAGCAATTTCTCTCTCTGGCAGGTTGATTCTGTATGCGTATATGTGTTAAATGACTTTCTTTTAGCTGAGTACACTAACATGCATGCAAAATTATGACTGGGGAAGCTGCATGTATATTTATGCATGTTAAAGGCAGTTGATGGAAAGGTACTGCTGAATCAAAAGAATGTACATTCTCCATGTTTAATGATGCTTCAGTCCAATACAAAAAGACTTTCAGAATTTTGCTATTTTTAATAGTCAAATAATTTTAAATATAACTTCCCATCCCCCCCAAAAATAAGAAATTAACAGATTATCTAGAAGAAGAAAGAGAGACTAAATGGTTTGTTTGATATTTCCTTTAATCTTTGAAATATAGTTTACATGAGAACTCAGAAGATTATTTTTTAATTGAATGTGTTACTGTTATATAGATAGTTCATTAGTTGGACCCTCTAAAAGATGTTTGGGAAAATTCTGGTCTTAATTAAACTAAGGTAAGTCAAAAGAAACTGAAATAGTTCCTCAGAAAAATAGATCTAGATTTCCTTCCTTCCTTCCTTCCTTCCTTCCTTCCTTCCTTCCTTCCTTCCTTCCTTCCTTCCTTCCTTCCTTCCT